>JAZDUH010000400.1:6290000-6462500 GCA_036419115.1 Scarus forsteni | reverse complement strand
TTTCACAACTCTGTTTGGGAACTGAGGACACTAACTGCTGAAACTTGGAAGGTGGAATTCTCTCCATTCTTTGCTCGATGAATGACTCCAGTTGCTCACAGGCTGGGGTCTCAATTGTGGTGTTTTGTGCTTTATAATATTCCACAAATTTACAAAGGGAGATTAACTGCAGGCTGGCCAGTTGAGTACCAAAACTCTTTTACTACTATTACACTGTGGTAACATGAGCAGAATTTGGCCTGACGATGTCTTGCTGAAATAAGCTGGGGTGTCCCTGAAAACTCATCACTTGGATGGAAGCATATGTTGCTTTGTAGCCTTTAAGCATTAACAGTGCCTTCACAGATGTCGAGTTACCTATGGTACGTCAGTGGCACTAACACATCCCGTATCATCACAGAAAATGGCTTTCGAACTTGTTCACCAGTGGAATGTTCCAAACAGACGTTTTTGTTAGCGTGAATGAACTATCTCAGTCTTTTGCTTCCCCTTTTCGGAATGTGTTGCAGGCATTCAAATTCAAAATGAGTGAAACTTTATCAGTTTGAACATTAAACATCTTGTCTTGACAAGCCAGCATAAAACACAGGCCTACCAATTTAACTCAACCATGGAGTAACATTACTCCAATCTCCATGTATGAATGACTGGTGATGCCTAGATAATTATTCATGCTGGTGCTTTGTAGATCTCAGTACCTTTCTTCATGTTTGCATCCAGAATGGCCCTGTGTCTAAAAATGAGAGTGTAGAAGACAGCCTGACAGGCAGTATAGAAGGGCCCATGCAGACCAATGTCACAGCAGGCCTGTTTGCCACTATAGTCCTGGCTGTCAATGTAGTTATGGATCCATGAGAGTAGCAGGTCAAGACATGCTCGCACAGTGCTGCAGGGAGGGGGACAAAGGAGAAGAGGAAAGCAATGAATTAGAGCAACAGAGAGATATGCCTGATTCTAAAAATAAATCGTTTGAGCTTTTGGTGCAGAAAGGCGTGACATGTCATTTGTAGTTTGTTAAGTCAACATTCAAAGTTACTCCTTACATGACTTAAGTGCAGGATTTTATATCGGACATAACAGAGGCTTATAAGGACCAATTGATCATTTGAAGGACATGATTGCCTCACACAAAATGGCAACAAGTGTTTGATTATCAAAACAGTTTTTCACATAGTTTAAGGGAGAGGCTTGGGCTCTAGCAAATTTCCAGCCATAGAAACTAATGCTGTTTTAATGGTCATTGCTTTATTACCATATGATAGCTGCTCAAAGTTGGAGGTAAATCAACATTGAAGTCAACATGCTCTCTGGTGAAGTAAACACCATGATACACTTCAGGTTGGTCATGAGGGAACTTATTCTGCATCATTTTAATGAGGTTGCAAAAATTAGGCCACAGCACTTACAGCACAGGGATAAACTTAGCCCGGGCCAGGAAACTCCCCATGTATCCAGCTGCAGCCTGGCGGAGAACAGCAGGTTGTGATGGATGTTGCAGGATTCTCCAAAGATGATCAAGAAAGGCCTCAGCTAATGCCTAACAAGTAAAAAATATATCAAATAAAATGTAGGACTCCAGAGACGCCGGTTGTTTCATAGAGTATAGTGTGCCTCACTGTTAAAAAAAACAGGCAGGGCTTAAAGTTGCATCGAAAAACATAGTAGAAAGAGATGCCTGAGTCAAAATACTCACCAGTCTAAAGCTGCACAGGTAAAAAAGTATGTACTGGACATGACAGGAAGCATGTGTAGGCAGAATAACTTTGTCAAACACACTCAACAAATCTCTGTACAGTTCCTTAGTGCTTTCCACACAAAGAGACCCTGAAAAGAAGAAAAAAGCAAAGATCACTGAAGAAGAGATCACTGTGACACAATATATATACCATTGCAAAAGTCTTCAAAGACCACTAGTATGTCCTATACTGTATGTTCCAAGACATGAAACTGATTAGGTTAAAGCTTTGAAATATATTTTATATAAGATCATAGCTTCATCTTTTCTCTGAATGGGCCTTCAGACCTGTCATTGTAAGTATGAGCTTAATGGTGCGTTACATTTTATCTCAGAAGTCAGATTGTCCAAATTGAAAATTTGACGAGTCACTGGAAATGCCTAGCCTTGCAGAGCAGACAGACCTGCCTGACTCTGTTTTCATGCATATCCGTCTTGCCAGGATTTAGTGTCCAATGGTTTCACTCGGCTAAATGCTTATTAAATCAGGGAAGAGAGGCGGGAGCAGCGGATGAGACGACAACAGGAAGTGACTTGGCAGGAAGTCAAGTCACTTCCTGTTGTACAAATAATGACAGCTAATGCCAGTTAGCCTGTGGTCATCACGGTTACTCAGTGATACTTGGCCGAACAATCGTCCAATCACAAGCTGCTACCATTTTTGAAAGTTCTGCCCCCATTTTTGCAGGGCTCCTTCCCAGATAGATTAGTGCCATATTTTCAATATGGAACTGTCCACCTGGTGGGTCAGGTTAGGGAATGCTGCAGACGGTCGAAATTTATATTGGCAAGTTAGACAGTCTTCAGGCACTCCATCTGTACTAACTTGTTATTGGAATGGTTTATCTGGAAATTGATGTAATCTCCACTTTCCACGTCAGAGTTCCGAGTTCCATAAATGAAACACACCATAAATTGTTTATCAGTGTACCATTTGCATGGCAGATGTCCTTGATGTAAGCGAACAGAACTGCCATTAAACTATCCAGCCTTTCAGCCACTGGGTGGACCATCATAGGGGTTCTCAGGGGGGGATCTGCTGACACATCCTCATCCTGACAGACAAACAAAAAATATACACTGTCACTATCTATTCAAAGATATTTGCATATGAATGCAACACCTGTGTGCCTTTTGGGTTCACTTTTGACCAACCACTAGTTAGCAGGCTTTAGTTTCATGCAAAGAAAAAGATCTGTGTTTGGAGTACAGACCCAGTACATGCTGATGTAAATCTGAACATATATCTTATAAACACACTTACATTTACAGTATTTATTACCTATTGTGATACAACTAATTTTCTCGTTTATGCTGAAAAATTTCTCCATTCAGCTGACAAGACGTTAGTAGTACAAACTGTCTCTCCACTGCACAACTGAATTCTTGCATCTCAAATTGCAAGTTGGAATGTAATAAGTGACTTATTGAGGAAGCAGGATGTTTTAACTATTATTCATGTTCTTTCCCTTGTTTCTGTTCTGTTACCTTGTGTTTTGTTGTTTCTGATTGTCTGAAAGTACACTTTTTTCTGATCCTCCGAAACTAAAAACAATAAAAATGTATCATTTTATTTTCAACATAGATATACATAAATTAAGAGGTCTGCAAAAATTTTTGAGGAATTTTTACAAAGATTTTTTAACACGTGTGACTTTTGTGTAAGAATATAAATCAATTAAAGGATAAATATTTCAAGTGATAGAAAGCCTTCTGAGCGTTAGATAAGTAAGACAATGATTTATCACACAATTCACAGCATAATTTCAAAATGTTGATAAGACCGTTCTTCAAGAGTAAACAGCAAAAACTCAAATTGTTTCCTTCATGTGTGGAGGATTGCTTTGTATTATTTCAAGGTGTTTTTTTTTTTTTTTAAGTATTTTTTGGGCATTTTGTGCCTTTATTGATAGGAGAGAGACAGTGGATAGGCTTGAGAAAGGGGGTGAGAGAGTAGGGGAAGACACTCTGCAAACTGGTCACAGGCGGGATTCAAACCTGGACCGGCAGAAGCAAGTACATGGGGTGCTAACCACTACGCCAAACCAGCACCCCTATTTCAAGGTATTTTGCATAACCCTATGGAGGACCTTATCATAAAGGCTTTCTTTATAACATCTCAAATATTACTGTACTGAGATGAAGAGAATATTATAGACAAAGGATGACTGGAGAGAAACCTTCTTAGTAATCAAGTTTCAAGTACATACAGAAACAGACAGAATAATAGAAAATATTACCAGAGGTACAATTTTATGGGGCTGCTTCAAGCCCATCTGTGACTAAAATCAGTTTTCATACATTGGGAATAAAGAATTTTAAAGAATTTTAACAAAACACCCACACATTAGGAAATCAGATCTAGTCCTTACCATGTCAAATAGTCCCTGCTCTGTCTGTTGTCGTGCATTTTCTTCTGCTTCTTCAATGTCTGACTGAGATGCACTAACCTAAATGACCACACAAATATAAACACGATTTCAGCAAAGGTGATTCAAAAAAACTATTCCACACTTTCGGGGAAAGATATTATGCATTGTAACTATTACAACCAGGTATTATTTCATAAAAATTCCAATAAAATAATAAAATCAATACGAATTAATTACTTAATTGAACTGAAACAGGGATGTCCTCAATCTGGTAAATGCTTTAAAATATTTCAGCAAAAGGCAACTATGTCCACCTTCAATTGGGTTGTGGCTTATTTTGAAGATAGACAAAAATGAAAGACTTCCCTTCTACTACGATGGTCTCATGTGTTAGTCAAAGTGGAATAATTTAAATACAAAAACTTACATCCAGTTTGAGCATTTTGCAGATGATCACTTCCAGGACATCGCGTCTAATTGACGGTATGTAAATGGTAATCCTCAAGAGGTTGTGGACATAACACTCCTGTAGAGAAAGCAAACTATCATAAAACTAAAAACTTTTCATTCAATCAGTTGAAATCAAAACTTATAATTTTGTTTCCTTTTCAGTTGATTTATGCCTTATGCGTGTTCAGACAGACTTTGGGATATCCAGTACATGTATAAGCAATGTATTACTCTAGAAACCTGAAGCATTGTTAAGCTTACTGAGAAAATGAGTTCCATGCTTTACTTGATATGCAAAATTGATATCTCAATTTAAACAACAACAAAAAAAACATGTCACATGTTGAAAATTAGAGATTTGACACTGGAAAAAAGGAAAAACCTGAGCTTGGTCAAAATATGTCAAAATTATGTAAAAGTAAGGTGCCTTAAAGGATAAGATATTAAGGTCAATTGTGAACATATATCATATTTCAGTTTGCAAATAAAATTGACGGTCTTTATTTATGGACCGTAAGGAAAAAAATAATGTTTTCGGAAAACTACCTTGATACAGACATGTTTCAACGAAGTTGAGTGATAGGCAAATTAAGGATGAGAAAGTTGTCGAATTCTTGAAAAAAAAGACGGAGATTTTCAAGTTGAGTTAACTGGGGTGAGTTAAAAGGGCTTGATTAACATGACTGGATATGAAAATGGTAATACCAAAGAGGCTGAATTTATTTGTGGTAAGGATGTCTTCCTTAACTGAGACAGACAATTCATGGCCACTTCCTGGATATACAACAGCTGTATAGCTCAATGAAAAATGGGTTTGGATGATAAATCTTTCTTTCTGTAGTCTTAAAGGGAAACTCCGGTTTTTTGACACCTGGACCTTATTTTTAGGTTTGTCCATGCTCATATACTCACTCAGACAAACATCGTGCAGCTCGGAGTCCTTCAGAAGTTATTTAGATCCAACCGATTTAGCCACACTTAGCGGGGGCCATGGCAATGGAGCTTCAGCGCGGGACATAATCTCTGCGAAATCGCTCGTCTCTACCACAGCCCGGTTTGTCATTGCAGAGAAATCCTCCAGAGTAGTCAGACATATATTCCTGGATAGATCCATACGCTTGTCAGCCGGTTTCAAGTCCCACTCTGAGCAGCAAACACACTCCTCTTCTGTTGCTATAGGCGAACACTGTCCACAAGCGCACCACCAGTTCGCATTGAGTCGTGGACGTGCTCCTGTTTGTTGTTCTCGAGCCAGCTGTTCGTCTCTCTCCCTCCGCATTCTTCTTTCATGGAGCTCCTCGTCCGTGTACTCAGACTCAAACCGGTCGTCGTAGTCTGACTCTTTGGCATCAGATAAATATTCTGCCAAGTTGCTCAGCAATGCCGGCTAAAAGTAAGTCAGCTGTACCTTTGTGTCGCGCGGCTATGACGTCATCAAAAGTTTGTTTACCAGGTCAGCGGACCCACCTGAAGACGGTAGACGAGCTGACTTTATGATAACACTGGGGATGGATGAAAAAATATAGCCGAAATGAGCGATTTTGCAGAGAATATGTTCCGCGCTGAAGCTCCATTGCCGTGGCAACATGGCAGAATATAAAATCTGATGCCGAAGAGTCAGACTACGACGACCGGTTTGAGTCCATGTTGCCACGGCAATGGAGCTTCAGTGCGGAACATAATCTCTGCAAAATCGCTCATTTCGGCTATATTTTTTCATCCATCCCCAGTGTTATCATAAAGTCAGCTCGTCTAACCCTCTTCAGGTGAGTCCAGCTGATGGTAAACAAACTTTTGTTTGCGTCATAGAGGCGATCACCTCAAAGTCAGCTGATTAAAAAAGTTCATCTTTTCAGGCGTGTCCTGTGACTGTGACGCAACTGTGGCGTGTGTTAGATGGACCAATAGTATCCTAGAACTTTGGACGAACCTTTATCGATAAGGACGAGGGTCAGGGAAGGAGGAAAAGCGAGAGGGAGAAGGCGAACTACAATGTTCGAAGAAGGAATTCGACTGCACTTTCACTTTGTTAATGTAACATATTAATGTTCAGAGGATTTACCTTGTGTGATGGGTCCTAGTGTCTTCGAACATTAACAATCCATGATCAGAGGATTTACCTGTGATGGTGTTTTGTCTTTAGGTTAACATTAACAATCCATGATCAGAGGATTTACCTGTGATGGTGTTTTGTCTTTAGTCATGCAGTGTGTGTTTTCTGCTCACAGCTGTGAGGTTCATGAAGGCATCTATAAATATTGACGTCTTTGACAGACACTGACAATCTGAAGCCTGATAATACCGCAGACTGTCAGAAGCACTATTCCCCTTGTTTCATTCACATATATCATCATGAACATTGTTTGAATTTATTGTATTTGGAGTATTGTAAAAGTCCTCATTTGTCCTTCTTTTATTGATTGTTTTTAATAAACGTTATTAGGCCTCATCGTTCTGTCTTATTATTGACATGATTCACTTCAAAAATTAAGATAGGTGGAAATGTGGTAATTATTAGGGGTGCAACGAAATGGTCAACTCACGAAACGATACGAAATACAAAACAGGGCTCACGATAAGAAATACTCACGATACGAAATAAAGATTAAGGAAAATCCCCAACAGTAGGAAGTTGTGAAAAAATCTAATTTTCTTTATTTTCTTCCCAATGCAGACATACAAAAAATATTGCTGCATCAGTACAAAATAAATGCTCTCTGAAAAAACAACTAAATTGTAGTTTTTTCCCCTTATTTAGACTACAGTGCAAATACAAACATAAAATCTCAATAAAAAGTGCTTTGTTGTTGGAACAATTAGGATAAGTACATTCTTGAATGAAAAGGAAAACAGATAGCAGTCCTCAGAGCTGCAGTTTAGACCTATAAATGTCTGAACTGTGAACTATAATATTTAGCCTATAACAGTGCATATACTTCTGATCTTAAACTATGATCAAATTCTGTCAACTCAACAGTAGATGCAAAAATCAAATATTGTTTTTTATGCAGACTTACACAAACGTAGTGGAGCAGTTCTAACGTTTGTTTTGTGTTCGATGTGGATTTTAATGTTTCCTATGAATTGACAGTCAGTGAATGGAGCAGGAGGGCGGGGCGAGCGGGTCAGAGTTCAGAAGGGGCAAGGCTTTATGGGGCGTTTACTTCTCCTTTCCATTTGAAAAGGATGGTCCAGTGTTTCCTAAGCTAAAGGAGGTATTAAAGGAAGCAACGACCCTCCTTCCCTTAACTTTTGGAGAATTCGAACAGCACTTATCATGGCCGACGCTTTAATAGTTCTGGGTTATTTCCGGGTCATTCAGTAAGGAAGGTTCCTTATCAAAAAAGGACTATTCGGATGCACCCACGGTTTTTCATCTGGACTACAGAGGAACAATTTATGTCTGTGTGAGAAACATTAATCAGCGAGGACATTAGTTCCGCCCAAACAGACCACAGGGACCTCTCAGATGCTGCTGCTGCAGGGCATCAGCTGCAGTGTTTTGTGCTTGATAAGTGAGTGAAAAGTCAACAGTTGGAATAATGTCCGCTTATACATCCTATTATATGGAATATGATATTATTGTGGTGAAACTTGAGCGAACGTAACATCACCAAGCAACGGCCGACGGCAACAGTAAACAAAATGAGGTATTTATGGACACATGACGATACTTCAGTGGGCGACGCAATTTGACCACAGAATCGCTTGCGGTGTGAACGCAGCATTAGACTGTCACTTACTGAAATTGTGCTACTTTTGAATTAGATATGGGGTTTCAATACAATGAATACCCGTAACATCTACTTTTACCAACATTTTACACAAAATATCAACTTTATTCAAAGGGGTTTGTCCAATAAGGATTAAATGTATTTGTGATATGCTTGCATTACTTAAAATGCAATATGGTATGATTACAGCTCCGAAGTCAAGTTTGGTAGTTTTGCATCATTTCAGGTATTATTTTGGAGTTCCTACCAGTGTTCTGGAGGACTTCTGGATGAAGGGAAAGTTGTCTTGTAGAAGTGGCATAAGAAAACGACTTGTGCTGGAATAAAGAGGAAAATGTGTGTTTAAAATAGCAGTCATAATTAATTTGAAATTGAAGAGGCTTATTTCAAGTGCAAGTACTTCACTTCAAGTTCTAAATTTATTTTCTTTAAACTTGGCAGGTAAGTTGAAAAATCTACCTGCCAGTAATCACTGTCAGTATTACAATGAGTCTCAATACTTTTTCAGTTAACAGGGCTTACTACAAGCACCTTGTTAATTAAGCACTGGTTGACTGATTTACAGCAATCTAGCTCTGTTTTGTGAAAAACAGAAATGTGTGCTCTTCTTTAAGACAAAAAATGTTGATGTGATCTTATGAATAGATTTTTCTAGATTTTGCACCTGAAGCCATTGCATAACTTTTGACGAAAAACTATTTTAAAAAACAGACAAGAAGGCCAGAAAAAAAAACTTACGATGGCACGTATCTGGTGATGAGTTGCAACGCTTGGTGACACTGATCAAAGTTTCTGGGAAGGTCTTAAAGAATTACAGGGACAGGTGATTTTTTTTTTTTATCTGTAGTTTTAACACATGTTGGGTTAATGATACAGGTTGATATTTTCCAGAGCAAAACTCACTCTATTTCTGAAAAAAGGGAAATGACACCTACTTTCATCTTCATCATCTGAATCAGACACATTGATGCCTCCTTCGCAGATTGTCACTCTTTCTGAAAACCACACATCATTTCTTGAGTCACTGGTGTTAGGTTAGATTTCAATGCATATGAGATTAGATGCATGATATAGGATTTTTGCAGAAACACACTATGCAAATATTTCCAATCTCATTGTTGCAGATACCAATATTGTTACTGATATACACTTTTTCTGTCAGGAGCACAAAGTCCTTGCTGCACTAGAATTGATTTTGACATTGATTTTCTCTATTTTTGTTAAAACAGATGTAAAAAAAAAAAAAAAAAAAAAAAAAAAAAAAAAAAAAACTATGATTCCCCAATACATGGAACTGCCTCGTTTGTTTCATTGTAGACGTTGAGACGTGACAAAGTGGAACATTACAGAAACCTCCATCCATCCATCCAATCCAGAATCAACATTCTGCAGATATAACAGACTATACATGGGATATAATTAGCTGATATGTATAGCCAGTATATTAAATATACACACATGGACAAAATTGAAATGACTTCACACTGACAAAAGAAAGAATAAAATAAAAATTTACTGAAAATCAACTAATGAAAATCAGTCATTGCTTTTTAATTGTGGTTCAAAAGAATTATTTAAAAAATAATAAATAATGAAACTGGCCTGGACAAAAATGAGGGTACCTTTGACTTCTTATTTTGTTGCAGCCTTTTTGAGTCAACCACTGCAATCAGGTGATTTCTGTAGCTCTCAGTGAGACTCCTGCACCTGTCCACAGGTATGTTGGCCCACTCCTCATGAGCAAACTGCTCCAGCTGTCTCAGGTTTGAAGGCTGTCTTCTCCAGACTGCATGTTTCAGCTCCTTCCACAAATGTTCAACAGGATTTAGATCAGGGATCATAGAAGGCCACTTCAGAATAGTCCAGTGTTTTGTTCTGAGTCATTCTTGGGTGTTTTTAGCTGTGTGTTTTGGCTCATTATCCTGTTGGAGGACCCATGACCTGTGACTGAGACCAAGCTTTCTGACATTGGGCAGCACATTTCACTCCAGAATGTCTTGATAGTCTTGAGATTTCATTGTTCCTGCACAGATTCAAGACACCCTGTGTCAGATGCAGCAAAGCAGCCCCAGAACATAACTGAGCCTCCTCCATGTTTCACAGTAGGTACAGTGTTCTTTTCTTTGTATGATTCATTTTTGTGTCCGTGAACATAGAGCTGATGTGACTTACCAAAAAGCTCCAGTTTTGTCTCATCTGTCCAAAGGACATTCTCCCAGGAGCTTTGTGGCTTGTCAATATGGATTTTGGCAAATTCCAGTCTCACTTTTTTATGATTTGCTTTCAACAGTGATGTCCTCCATTAAATCCACTCTGGCTCAAACAGTGATGGATGATGTGATCTGACACTGATGTACCTTGACCTTGGAGTTCACCTCTAATCTCTTTGGAAGTTGTTCTGGGCTCTTTGGTTTCCATTCGTATTATCCGTCTCTTCAGTTTGTCATCAGTTTTCCTCCTGCAGCCACGTCCAGGGAGGTTGGCTACAGTCCTGTGGACCTTAAACTTCTGAATAATGTGTACAGCTGTAGTCACAGGAACATCAAGCTGCTTGGAGATGGTCTTATAGCCTTTACCTTTAACGTGCTTGTCTATAATTGTCTTTCTAATCTCCTGAGACAGCTCTCTCCTTAGCTTTCTGTGGTCCATGTTCAGTGTGGTACACACCATGATACCAAACAGCACAGTGAGCACTTTTCAGCCTTTAAATAGGCAGACTGACTGATTACAAGCTTGAAGACACCTGTGATGATAATTACAGGACACACCTTAGTTTAACACGTAACTATGGTCACATCATTTTCAATCTCGTTTAGGGGCACCATCATTTTTGCCCAGGCCAGTTTCATTGGCTTGTTTTTTAAAATGATTCTGTTGAACCACAGTTCAAAAGTATGTCTGATTTTTATTAGTTAATTCTCAGTGAGTTTTTATATATTATTACTTTTGTCAGTTTCAGGTTATTTTTGTGACGTTTGTGGGTTTTCCTTTCATTAACAGAGGGGTACCAACATTTTTATCCATGTGTGTATATTCACAGAAGATGTCTGCCAGTACAGAAAATCATCTAATGAAGCTATACTGAGTCAAAAGCAATACCCTGCAAATAATTATGTACAGTCCTGGAAAAAAATATGGCCATTTGCTGTCAAATATCTCAGATTAAATCCCATCAAATAAATATATTTATAGAAAGACAGACAAATGGGTATACTAAAGGTGCTACGAGGACAATCTATTTGCGGCGACATTAAGACTCTGCTACCCATAAGCACGTGTGGCGACTGTCGTACTGCTGCATTACAGTAACCTCCGAACTGGGAGTGACATCATCTCTGACTTATCGGCGTTCCAGTTGAAATTGGAAAAAAACATGCCGATCCACCAGGCTATCGTTAGCTGTTGTTAGCACACCCTGCGTTGTTGTTTACAAATATCACATGAAGAATGTGATTATCCCTATGGCAGCATTTTTGTAAATAGAAGACTAACAATACGATGTATACAGTTGATCTAGAGCAACACCCCAGTCAGAAGTGCAAATAAATTGATTATTACAGGAGCTAAATAACTGTTCACACTGGGGGCATCCATCATCGATTGTCAACTCGGGGGTGGTGAGGTTTCACCGAGTTCCCAGTAGCAAATTCCGACTTCTGGGAACGTCCAGTTGCAGTTTCCTACTCGGAACTCGGAAATTCCTACTTCTGACTACAACTGGATCGCACCAAAAGACGTGACCCAAGCCAAAGCGTGTGTTTGTTGTGATGCTAATAAAAATGCAGCTCGGACCTTCGTCAGAACTCTGCATTGCTTCACAACTTCTCTTTTCAACAACTAACAGGAGGCAAAGCGACGAGGTAATGTATCTCTTTATAGTTACGTAGTGGTAGTTTTTGATGTGTGACTGACAACAAACAATTTTTGGAAAACTTATTATCGTAGTTTTGTAGCCGGCTATATATCACTACTTACAGCCCAGTGCTCTAAGACGTGTCAGAATAATATAAATTTGCTCTAGTTTTAAATGTCTTGTTCCTGAAGTTGAGTATCCAGGCCAGTCCAGCCCTGTCCGACCTGACTGCGAAGCTAAAGAATAGCATTTACAGACAAACTATTGTGATGCTATAAAACTCATCTTAAAGTGTGTATTTCCATCAGGCATATATCTAAAAGTGAGACTTTTTTGTAATTACTTAGAAACTCCTCACAGTCCCTTTAAGAAAAAAACATATTTTTCCACTTTTTCTTCTAAATTATTTTTCATTGTTATCATAACAATATTCATGAGAACCTACTTGGTGTAAAGTGGGAGACCACCATCTTTAGGCAGGTACACAGGTAGACAGTTTGTGCTGAAACCAGGTTACTGAGGAAGGTCATGTACTCCTCAACTACAGCCTGGCTACGGCCTACCCATGGAAGTCTCTAAAAATGAAATCAGAGAACTGTTATTGGGTTGATAACAGTGTAATATTGTAATTTTGAAGCAATATTAATTACTGCAAAATGGGTAAATGGCTTTGCTGAAAATTATAGTATATAATTTCATATGGTAAGGACATTAGCACCATTCATACAACTTTGAAAGGCAAAAAAATCAGAATTTAGAATAAAAATGGCAAAGCAATCTAACTTATTTCTGTTCAGGTAAAATCATTTATGTGGACACCTAAGAAAACGTGAAAATCCTGTATCAAACTGAAATTACAACAGATATGATATGCTGACATTAAGGGATTCATGTTTAAAACATGACTGTTTCAAAATCACAAGCAATACTCAGCCAATTCAACCAACGACACATCCTAAGGCCTTACTATTTCATCAGTGCTTCCAACTGCAGTTTAGGACTTTAGTTCATTCTATCATTAAATAAAATATACTAAAAAAATATATAACGTGAATAAAAAGGAGCAGAGAGAAGAAAAGATTCTGCCCCTTTCCAACAAGATACTACCTGAACACATAAAAGAAATATGTCTCATTTTTAATAACAACCAACAAACAAAGCAGAGCATGCTATTTCACATTCTGCCACAAAACAAACAAAGCAAGACTTAGATCAACACATAAAGTTTACTTTGACCTTGATTTCACTGACATTACTCAACATACTGGCTTTGATACTTAATTTTAAAGACAAATTTTGATTTACCTTCTTTAGGGTATTTGTTCAGATTGTTCCTTGAAAGGATTCCTCTCACTGTTGCACAAGGCTACTTCAGTTTAATGCTGTATTTTGCTTTTTTCAAAACAGATCTAGATGTTGATTGGGAACATTTTTTGTGAGCTTTACAAGCAATCTGCAAAATACTGAAATCTACCAACTCATGGAATTTCAGCACCTGCAATGTATCAGTTAATGGGTCTGTATCGACTTCAACTAATACTTCTTATTGCTCTTCTTTTTAAAATGAAAATTGGCTAGATGGAGGTTCAGATGCACATAGTAGGTAAGGTATGGAACAATCAACGAATGATACCAAAGGTACAAAGGTTTTTTTTTTTTTTTATCAAAGTACTTCTTTACTTTGTGTAACATTGCAACTGTTTTTGCTATTTTCACTGTTACTCTATTTTTTTTTTTTTTTCAAAGTCAGATTATCATTGATAACACCTAAAAAACGTTATTTCATTCACTCTATTCATTTCAGTACCTTCTATATTTACCGAAGCATCAATGTTTCTGTGTTTGTTACCAAATATCATGAAGCTTGTTTTTAATATTATTGGGGGATAATTTATTTACACCAAACCAGTGTGTAAATGTTCTCAGTTCTTCTCCTACCACCTCCAACATACATTCTTACATACATTTAACTTAATTATTGATTAACAAAATTTCTCTCAAATGGTAAGAACATTTCAAGGCCATAAGACCAAATGCCTGTTTTGCCAAAGCTGGAGAGATGGCTCCTTTGCCAGTCATTAAAAGCACAAGCTCTCATTTTTGGTACCAGCTGAGCAACTTTATCTCCAAAAACATTTAAACAACTAATAACAACACAAGAGTAGTTCTTTAAGATACGTTTACTATTTTTCTTTTCTTTTTTTTTCTTTCTTTTTTTTTTTACTTCTTGAGAAGTACATGACCCTTTTGATGTTTGGTTACTTGTGAGGATAAGCTTTGCTATCTCTTTGTCTTACCAAAATAGTATAGATGAGCTGCTCGTGGTCTTTGGTGAGCTGCGTCATGCAACTCCGGAATTCTTGGAGCCAGTTAACGATCTGCGCATCCTGAAAGAGGACAGGGCATTGACGAAACGCATGTAACTTTGAAATCAATGTCTGTCATTTCAGTATGAAATGTTTACGATACCTTTATCTCGGGGTCAGCCAGCTGGTGTTTCAGTAGCTCATAGTCACTCGAGTCCCCCTTCATATAATACGTTACATGAAAATAAAGATGCTTCCAACGATTCCGTACGTCAATGTTGTGGTCCCCATGTTAATGTAAAGGTACTTACCCGTTTGTGCTTTTCAAGAGTTTCCGCAACACTGCCTCCAAATCTGACTGTCTTGACCGGTGGAGAGTTCAGAAAGTCACGACCACCCACTTCCATACTTCAAATCGTAGATTGGTAGAATGTTAGCACGTTTACCATCAGATCGTCCCTGCGTGTCTGTTTCACGTATGGCAGTGTGTGGCAGCACACTCTTTCTTTCTCTGTGGGGTTCGAGGTCACACGTATGTCTCTGAAACTATGACAAGAATGTGTTTTGGCAAATTACATTTTAAAACTCGACGGCCGGTGTGTGACAAATGCAAAACATGTGCCCCAACCGTTTCAGAAAGATATGTTTCTTTTTTATCCGGAAGTGCGAGTGCACTTCTTCTTCTTCTGTGAGATTTCCGGCAGTGTAGACGCTATTTGCGTATTACTGCCGCCCACAGTTCAGAACAGGATTGCACTCCTTAGAGTTCTCTCATATCCTCTGATAGAGGCCAGTGGAATGAAGGAAAGCCAACACTCTCCTCTCCACAGCTCGACTCTCCTTCCCCCGACTGAACAGAGTTTTATAATCCAATGTGGAGATTCCGAAGCCTTCCAGTTCTTCAGCCAGCTGAGCTCTCTCTGCCCTATATTTCTCACATTCAAAGAGGACATGTACCACAGTCTCTTCTGTTCCACACTCACACAGCCCGTCCGGATGCTTCCCGACTATTTTCAGGCAGCTGGCCAGACCACAGTGTCCAAATCTCAGTCGGGTCAGTTTGACCGTGTCTCTCCTGTCATTCCCCATATACACACTCTTTTTTTTGACCGATGGTTGTGCTAAGTAATACAGCCTCCCTCTCACTTCATTGCTCCATTCTTCCTGCCACTGTTTTTCGAGCCCCTCCTTTATGGCACTATAAAACTCTGGTTTGCCTAAAGGCATTTTAACATTTACATTATCTCTCCGGAGCGAGTTCTTTGCGAGCTTGTCAGCCACTTCGTTCCCCTCTACACCTGAATGCGCTGGGACCCAAAGGAACGCTACATCACACCCCCCTTTTTCCACCCTGAGCAGGCTTATCAAAACTTCATTTATGAGGTCAACCCTGGCTTGTGATGTTCTGCTCCTCAAGGCCATCAAGGCAGCAGCTGAATCAGAGCAAATTTTTCATCTAAAATGTTAAACAGAGAGTTGTTGTCCACTGAAGAATTGTAACCATAAATATTAATTAACAAGTATCAGTTTGTAGGTGTTTACTGCTATTAGCCTACTATGGAATGAATTTCCTATCTTTAATCAAGAGCATTTTTAATTGATTTGACAGCAGGATTTCATCGATTTCATGCTCAGATTTCGTGATATTGTCTCTCAAAACTCTACTCTTGCGCTCAAATTTGCTCTGCGCGTGCTCAAACTGTGTTCTTGCGCTGGGTTCCAATGCTGCGTGTGCTCAAACTGTGTCCTCGCGCTCGGTTATAATGCTGCGTGCTCAGATTTCCTGCGCTCACAAATCTCTGTCTACGCGTCTGCTCTCGAATGATTTGTGGATCGACCAATAGGAGGCCGAGTAGTATTGACCAATCAGATTGTCCCTGTTTGTTTACGGGTGCGTTCGCTGTTTTTCACGGAGCGTTGCATACGGGCGGGCACTCCTTCGACCTGGTTTATCACCCCCCGACCTCCGGGGCTGTAATAAATGTGATTTCTTTAGTTTTTTTGTTCACTGTTGGAATAAAATATCATTCAATAAATACACGAGCGCCCTTGTTTTCACTGAAATAGTTATATTGTATAACCATAGCCGCATGACACAGTGCTTTTTGTAATGTGCTGGTGGAGAAAACGATGTCACCATCATGAAGCTAGGCGGGACAACAGAGCTCAAGCAAAAATGGACCGGCAAAGTCAAGGAAATCAGGCAAGTTGTTTTAAATTCATGTAAATGAAAACTGCATTGTGCTGTGTACTGAATATTTGATCATATGCCTGGTGTTATACATACATGAACACTATACAAAAGATGTATTTATGTAGGCTAACCCTGTATTTGTTTTAGTTTGTTTTGAAAATGATCTAGAACATCAATAATTGCAGAGTATGATCATATTGTGTGAAAGATGTGATCCCTCCAGAGGTCGGCAACTAACGGCCCGCGGGCCAAAATTCCAGTAATAGCCTATATCTGGCCCGCCAGATGAAATTGAAAAACTGATATAAAAGGGGCAGGGGCGTGCTGGCCCTCGTGGAAACCGGGAAAGCTCACAAATGGCCGGCGCACCAGACGACCAGTGGCCAAAGCACGCACCACTGAAAATATCAACCAGCAGCCGCCCCCAGCCAGACTGACACAAGCCACCGCGATTGGGAACATCACACCCGCGCAGCGGACATTACGCAGGGTTCACACAGGAGGCGCCGCGCGGAGCGGAAGCGCCGCGCACAGCAGTTTTGGATCGGCGCCCGTGTTAACCTATTTAACTGTTCACACAGCACGCGCGCGGAAGCGCCGCGCGTGGAACTGCTCGCGCTCAGACGCGCCGCCGCTCCGCCTCTCTCTATTTTTTCCGCGAGCCGCGAGCGGCGCAGGCGCCAGTTGTAAAGTTTGGACTGAGCAGAACGGACCAGACAGGAAGTCAGGAACAGGAAAATCCGGTCAATAGTTTAAAAAAAAAGGACTGACGGTGTTGCTTGTCGGTCTATTTTTTTCAGATGAGCAGTCACACACACACACACACGGAGGTTGATCAGAGGGAGAGCAGAGATTCCCTTGATGTAATTGAGACAAAGGAGAGGGAAAGGAGGTGGGAGGGGCAAGGGCTCTCCACAGGTCACCAAAAAGTCACACTCACATGTTTACAGCGCTCAGAAAGTTTTGAAAACTGAGCGCAGACGGACACGTCCGATCACTGCCGAGCTGAGTCGATGTCTGTGATCGGCGCGTCAGAGCTCAGCAGAAAACGCTTCATGTGTGAACAGCCAAGCGCCATGAGCGCGCGCGGCGCCTCCGTTCCGCGCGCGGCGCGTCCTGTGTGAACTAGGCGTTCTGACAGCCGAGGAGCGGGCAGCGGCCGTGGAGCGTGCAGTGACGGAGCGCGCCGTTGAGCAACGCGCAGCCGAGTGCTGCAGAGCGCACCTGGAGCAGAGGGGGAACAGGGGGACATGCTGATTAATTTTAGAAGGCATACAGCTGCACTTCCAGGTGGGGCGCCGCAACAATGATTGTCGTTTTTGTGATGGTATCTAAATAATTTTACTTTTTTTTTTAGATACCTACTCCTTTTCAGGGACGTGCTGGGGCTGAAAATCTGCCCAGGAATTTTTTGGACCAGACCGGCCGAATGTCGTTCATCTGAGCAGAGGGGCAGGGGGGTGAAAGTGGTGCTGATTGATATTTTCGGCCACCCCCAGTCGGACGGACACAAGCCTGCCGCCGCCGTCTAACGCCTAGTTCACACAGGACGCGCCGCGCGCGCTCATGGCGCTTGGCTGTTCACACATGAAGCGTTTTCTGCTGCGCTCTGACGCGCCGATCAGACATCGACTCAGCTCGGCAGTGATCGGACGTGTCCGTCTGCGCTCAGTTTTCAAAACTTTCCGAGCGCTGTAAACATGCGAGTGTGACTTTTTGGTGACCTGTGGAGAGCCCTTGCCCCTCCCACCTCCCTTCCCTCTCCTTTGTCTCAATTACATCAAGTGAATCTCTGCTCTCCCTCTGATCAACCTCCGTGTGTGTGTGACTGCTCATCGGAAAAAAATAGACCGACAAGCAACACCGTCAGTCCTTTTTTTAAACTATTGACCGGATTTTCCTGTTCCTGACTTCCTGTCTGGTCCGTTCTGCTCTGTCCAAACTTTACAACTGGCGCCTGCGCCGCTCGCGGCTCGCGGAAAAAATAGAGAGAAGCGGAGCGGAGGCGCTCCAGAGCGCGAGCCGTTTGCTTAAGCGCCTGGCGTGTGTGAACAGTTAAATAGGTTAACACGGGCGCCGATCCAAAACTGCTGTGCGCGGCGCTTCCGTTCCGCGCGCGGCGCGTCCTGTGTGAACCCTGCGTAATGTCCGCTGCGCGGCTGTGATGTTCCCAATCGCGGTGGCTTGTGTCAGTCTGGCTGGGGGCGGCTGCTGGTTGATATTTTCAGTGGTGCGTGCTGTGGCCACTGGTCGTCTGGTGCGCCGGCCATTTGTGAGCTTTCCCGGTTTCCACGAGGGCCAGCACGCCCCTGCCCCTTTTATATCAGTTTTTCAATTTCATCTGGCGGGCCAGATATAGGCTATTACTGGAATTTTGGCCCGCGGGCCGTTAGTTGCCGACCTCTGGAGGGATCACATCTTTCACACAATATGATCATACTCTGCAATTATTGATGTTCTAGATCATTTTCAAAACAAACTAAAACAAATACAGGGTTAGCCTACATAAATAGGGTGACATCAGGTAAATTGGGCCATCAGGTAAAATGGGCCATTTAAGCTTTAGATGTCCCAGCCCCTCTGATTTTAAGAGCCAATGACAGCAAATGGTTGACACAACTGTACTTGACAAGAAACAACAGATTTGTTTGGTCTGTAGTTGTTATTGTGGGAGGATCTAAGATTCAAATCCACACTGCACCAGAAAACTGCATGGTGAGTTGACTGGCATAGGGATTTCTGATAAAAATGATAAGGATGATAACTCAATTTAAAACACGTGTATATATAAAATGTTTGATGCATAATATATGTCTTGATGACACCTATTAGAAATGATGCTTAAAGGGCAACTTCGGTATTTTTCAACCTGGGTCCTATTGCCCCAAGTGTATGTGTGTATACGATTGACGGGTACAACTCGTTTTACGAGGATAGCAACAGAGGGCCAACGAGCAGACGAGGGTGAAGCAGCGGCTGCACGAACGCTCTAGATTTGTCTCTGACACACACATTTACTGTTGCCCTGAATCCTCTTCACTTTTTCCTCTCGTCCAGCCAGTACAGACTTGTGGCCTACCGTGTTACAAAGCTAATTAGAGAGCTAGCACCGGCGATCGCAACCAGTCTGTGGTGAAATAAACACTTACACAATACATACAATACTTATACGTATTGTATGCATAAAGACATATTAGTTATACTTACTTTATGGATAGTTGACCATTTGGTCCCTGTGGTTTTTGTCGCCTCCTCCAATTTATTTTGGGTACATGAAAAAAGGTATCCAGCACTGCCCTGTTGATCAGAGGGGGGAGATCCTCTAATGTAGTTACACAGCGTCTGGTACTTTCTGTATCATCCCACGACACATCGAGACCACGAACATTGGGCAACAGGTCCCACTCATTACACAGACATTCTTCCTCTGTGGGCATAGAGTCACAGCAACCACAGGAGCACCACCAGTCCTCAGAAATTCGCGTTCGTGCAGCCGCTGCTTCACCCTCGTCTGCTCGTTGGCCCTCTGTTGCTATCCTCGTTAGCTCTTGAGTTTGTAGTAGCTCCTCGTCCGTATACTCTGGCTCAAATAAATACGGGTGGCCGTCGTAATGAAAAGGCTCGTCTTCACTCTCGAAATCTGGTAATATTCAGCCATGATACCGATGCAGTAAAACTTTGAACTGTCCTCCGGGATAAGCAGCTCCACTCTGAGCGGCACGCTGCATGGCTCCTCTGTTTTCTTCCGGCAACAAGCTCACAGATGACGTCACACAGGTCAGAGGACGTGAAGGAAAACGCAATGCTTACAATGCTAATTAGAGAGCTAGCACCGGCGATCGCAACCGGTCTGTGGCGAAATAAACACTTTTAATGCTCAAACATATACGGGACGCAGTTGCCCCCCTATCTAGCTTCGCGGCTGCCGGCTGCATCCGCTCCCTTGATACTGAGCCAATTTTAAAACGAGTTGTACCCGTCAATCGTATACACACATACACTTGGGGCAATAGGACCCAGGTTGAAAAATACCAAAGTTGCCCTTTAAAGTGTGGTATTTGGACATATTTTTTGGAATATTGATGCTTTTGTTAGTGGCCCATTTTAGCTTAACCTATTCAGTTAAGTTGGGCCCCCGGTTTCAGCTAGAATGGGCCACCCTTTTTATCAGCAACAAACGCACACATGCACATGTTTGGAGGGAATGGGGCCTATATGTGGCCTGATGAGCAAATCAGTTGGTGTTCATTTAGTCATTCATCATTTACTATGTAATTAACAAAGTATGTTGCCATATTGACAGTTGTTTTACAATAAAAATTAATGACTATCCCTTTGCAGCTGGACTGGCCCAACTTACCTGATAAGCGTCCCATTTTACCTGATCGGCTGGCCCGTTTTACCTGATCATACCAACAAAGCCTTGTGCCCCGAGAATAGCACTGAGTAATATATGATTTTTTAATTTTGGCTTTCATCGCATTTTGGAAAAGAACTCTTCACATCTCTCTCTCTCTCTCTCTCTCTCTCTCTCTCCATATATATATATATATATACATATATATATATATATATATGTATATGTATATATAAATATGTATATATAAATATAAACATTCATATATGCATGCAAACATATATATATATGTTTGCATGCATATATATATATATATATGTATATATATGTATACATATTTATATTTATTTATATATAAATATGAAAAAGGGTATCTTTTCACACACACACGCTTAAATGTACACAAATATAAATGCATGAAACAGAAGAGTAAGCAGAATGTGTACTTCTCAATTGTAATAAGTTGAAAAATAGAGAAAAAATGCATGAATACTTCATATATGTAAAACATAAATATAAAATATGCAATAAGTAGAAGGCATACTTTAGAAAAAAGGAAATTCTGTATCTATCTAGCTATGTATAGGTTTGATATATATATATATATTTATATTTATATATATATATATATATATATATATATATATATATATATATACATATATATATGTATATATATATATATATGTATGTATATATGTATGTATATATTTACATACATTAGTGCTGTCAGATGATATTATAAAATTGTAGTGAACGACTAATCAAATGAATACACTAAGAAGTGAAGATTTGTAAATCCACATTTTTATTGGTGACTAAATAAAAACCAAAGTCAGGGAAACTTGTCCAGAAAATTCTGAGCACAATCAGGCAACTCAAATTACACTTTAAGTGTGTTTCATAAATCAAGTTCAAAAGCAGAAAAAGGTCGAGGACATCCAGCAAACCAATTAGGCCTGATGCATTATTTGGGGCTCGGGCTTTGCAACGAGCCACTCTCTCCATAGCAAAGCTATGGAGAGAGTGGCTCATGTTTTTGAGTGTCTCTGTGTGTGAATGAAAGACAGTGAAGCCTTTACAGCTAGCCAACTTATTTAGTGTTTGTGGACATTAGTCTCTGTGGTCTGTGTGCGTGTGTGTGTTTGTACTTATGACATTACGGGGACCTAGACTTTTCACAGCACCGAAATTGGGGGTCACATAATATTAATGGGGACACTTACTATAAATTTATAGTATGTGTTACAAATGAAACTGTGTGCGAAGTGCTTGTGAGTGTGTGTGCCCGTGAATTAATGACATGGAAGCCTTGTATAGGTATATCAAGAACACAACTCAAGGTCAGGTGCCAGGTGATGATGATCAGTTTATCAGGCGACACATGACTTAAACACATGAATAACTCCTCAAATCTCCCTTGCGTCGGCCCAAAAATGACTTTTTACAGTGGAGTTTCAAATGAGATTTGAAAAACAGAGTGTGAGAGCAGTCAGTCACCACTCGAAAAAAATCCCCAAACAACTTGCGATAACGGGAAAACGGTACATCGGACCTGAATAATTTTTTCAGAAAACAGATCTGAGACTCTTGTGCCTCATATAAAAGAAAAAGTGAAGCCCTAACTCATTCTGAATTTAAATGACAGCCACCTGTGTCCGCCAAAGTCCATTACTCGCTCTAATCTACTTCCATTATAAACTGACATGTAGTCCTCATGAGGGACGAGTTGTTTGTAAATCGCGATAACTCTGTCATTTCTCACACTATCTTCAAAAAAATTACATCTTCACGATCCCAAGACTCTCCCGACGCTCACGATGCCCTTGGTTTTAACCTAGCTCAAAAATCTAAGAAGATACAAAGAGTTGTTCGACACTGTCAAAAATCATCAATCTCTCTCTCAGTCCTATGGGGTAAAATCATATCATTCTCTGTCAATAAGAAAAAAAGGGAAAAAGAATATGAAATGAAATTAGAACAAAAAATAAAGCTGTTAGATACACAGAATGCAAGCAACCCAACGGAAGAAACACAGAAAGAATTAAGAAAGTATCAGGCCCAGCTAAATGAGATTCTAAATAAGAGAGCCCAGTTTTTAATTCAAAGGCACAGACAAGAAAACTTCCATCATAACAACAAATCTGGTAAATACTTAGCAAATCTAATTAAACAAAATAAAGAGAGAACAACAATCACAACTATTAAAGACTCATCAGGGAAGCCTACCAGTTCGCCAGGGGAAATAAACAAAATAGTCAAAAAATTTTACGCTAACCTTTACTCATCGACAAATGAACCTAGACAGGAAGACATCGATTTATTTCTCAACAACGTCGAACTTCCAAAGATTGCTCCAGAACAATCGAAAGCTTTAGATACACCAATAACAGAAACAGAACTTTATGCAGCCCTACACCTTATGCCAAATAACAAAGCTCCAGGTCCTGATGGCTTCCCTGCTGAATTTTATAAACAATTCTGGCCAATTCTATCCCCTCTTTTTATGAGAGCAATAACTGAAATAAAATTAAAGACTAGATTTCCAACACATATGAATACAGCGGAAATTTCACTCATCCATAAACCTAATAAAGATCCAACTCTGCCATCAAACTATCGTCCCATCTCCTTAATCAATGTAGATTTAAAAATCATCAGTAAAGCTCTAGCACACAGGATGGAAAAAATAATTCCTTCTATAATCCACCACGATCAGACTGGTTTTATCAAAGGTAGACAGTCATCTAGTAACACCCGTAGATTACTCAACTTAATCCATTATTCATCTTTACAAAAGATAGACACCATCATAGCAACATTAGATGCAGATAAAGCTTTTGACAGAGTAAACTGGAAAACTCTCTTTAGTACTCTTAAAAAATTTGCCTTCGGGGACTCATTTATTCACTGGATTAAAATTCTGTACACTGCTCCTTCAGCTACTGTCACCACCAATGGACTAACCTCACAGAGATTCACACTACATAGGGGTACAAGGCAGGGATGCCCACTCTCTCCTGCACTATTCACCCAGAGCCTTTGGCAGCAGCTATACGTCAGAATGTTCGCATCAATGGAATTCAGACATCCCAAATCCAACATAAGATTAGTTTGTATGCGGACGACATTTTGCTGTTTCTACAAGACCCCCAATCGTCTCTGCAGGAAACAGTGAATCTCATTGAATCATTCTCCAAGATTTCAGATTACTCAATAAACTGGAACAAATCCTCTATCCTTCCATTACACAACACCAGATGGGATGCAGCATGTCATATATCACCTATACCCTTATGTTCAGGCTACATCACTTACCTGGACATTAACATTTCCTCCAGGCTGTCAGAGTTGATTGGACTAAATTTCACTCCCTTGCTCAAAAAAATAGAAAGTGACCTCCAACGTTGGATGAACTTACCACTATCCATATAAGGAAGAATAGCAACCATTAAAATGACAGTACTTCCAAAAATAAATTACCTTTTTTCAATGATTCCAATTCATCCGACTCTTCCTTGGTTCAAGGCTATAGATTCAATGTTCAGTAAGTTTTATTGGAAAAACAAAACACCAAGGATCAAACTTACAACTCTGCAAAAACCAAAATTGCAAGGCGGCTTAGATGCTCCACACATCCACCACTACTCTTTGGCAAATCAACTACAGTATATTTACAAATGAACACATCCAATACAATCAGACATCACCTGGTTGGATACAGAACAAACAATCTGTGACGATATACCTATTTCAGACCTCCCATTCCTCAGTCAAACTATCAAGCATCATCCTTTTTTTAAAGCAGGAACTATTGCCTCAACACTCACAGCCTGGTGGAAATTCCACAAAATAACAAACTCTCACCTTGCACCTTCCAACCTCACTCCAATCTGGCATAACCCTGATTTCCTAAGTAACAAAAAACCACTTCACCTGCATGCATGGGCTGAAAAAGGCATCACACATCTTAAGCATATTTTTCACAATAATAGTCTGGTACCATTCCACCAACTAGTCCAAGAGTTTGGCATCGGAAACAATAGCTTCTTACAATATTTACAAGTCAAATCATCTATCCAATCCAAGATAAATATAAGCTCCACCAATCTGTCTCTTCCTCCATCAACTGAGGAGCTAATTAACATACTCTCTCCAAAAAAGCTTCTTTCCAAAATATATAAAATAATACTACTACACACTGATAATTCCATTACATTGCCCTCCAGTAAATGGGAAGAGGGTCTCTCTCTATTGCTCCTGATGCCGATTTCTGGGCTACAATTTTAGAAAACATTTATTTTATGACCAAAAATGCAAATCTCCAGCTAATACAGTATAAAATCTTTCACAGAACCCACTATACTGCACAAAAGCTGTTTAAAATGGGTTTTAGGACAGAATTATGTTCATATTGCACAGAGAACTGCCCTGACACCTATATTCACGCCACCTGGCAATGCGCACCTGTTAGGCAGTTCTGGATAAAAGTCACAGAGTCCCTATCTCTCATTCTGGGAAGCCACATCCCACTATCTCCCTCACTCTGCTTACTTGGTGATGTGTCTTCACTTAACTTCCACACAAACAAAAATAAACTCCTTCTTGTGGCCCTAGCCATTGCCAAGAAAACGCCTCTCTTAAACTGGAAATCAAGGAACTCCCAAAATTTAGCCCAGTGGAAAAATGTCCTCTCGGAGTATGTCTCCCTGGAAAATCTGGCTTTAAACAACACTGCAGAACATCAAGACCACTGGTCACCTTTTCTTGATTTTCTACACATCTAAACCCCCAAGTATTTAAATCCCATTTTGCCATACGTATTTCTTTTTTGTTTTTTCTGTCTGCCAATACCCCCCACACACGCTCACACACACACACACACGCACTCACTATACACAAACTAGCACTGCCGTTTTGCTCTGTTTTCTGCTTTCTCTTTTTTGCCATTTAAATTTAGCTCAGTTCCCTGGGACCCAGAGACAGTAAGTATACTCTGGTGAGTACTCTGGTGACGGTAGTTGGGGTATCTTTCCACCAAGTTACCCAGATTTGACCCGCTGCTCTGTGGGGCCCGCTGGCCTTGCGGCTTCCTTATGGGGTGCTGGGGTGTCTGTGGCTTGCCTCCTGCGCCCTGGGGCTTCTGGGCCTGGGTGTGGTCGTCGGGGTCTTGGGGTGGCGCTGGCCTCGTCCCGCGGTGGCTCTTTGGCCGGCTCTGGGGCTTGGGGGGGTGGGTCCCCCCGTGGGGAGCTCGTGCCTCTCCCTTCCTGCCCTTCCTGCTGTCACTTACAGAGCTCATTCAAACGTCATCAGGGAGCTGTATGTCTCCTCTGTTCAAGACTGAAAACCGTAAGCCCTACGGGCTTACGGTTTTCAGTCAGCGAGTCCTCAAATCTCCCTTGCGTTGGCCAAAAATGACTTTTTAGAGTGAACTTTCAAATGAGATTTGAAATAACAGAGTGTGAGAGCAGGCAGTCACCACTCGAAAAAATTCCCGAACAACTTGCGATAACAGGAAAACGGTACATCGGACCTGAATAATTTTTTCAGAAAAACAGATCTGAGACTCTTGTGCCTCATATAAAAGAAAAAGTGAAGCCCTAACTCATTCTTAAATTAAATGAGAGACATCTGTTCGGTCGAAAGTCCATTACTCGTAATGGACTAGTAGTAAGCCCGCAGGGCTTACTGTCTACAGGTCAAGTAAGCCTCCAAAAACTATGCATATTAGTCAAGGATTTGTAAATACTGAATTCATCATTTAAAAATCTTTTTTCTGACATGAATAATCAGTTATAACACATTTCAGGACACACTAAGAAATGTGTTACTCATCATTAATAATCATATAAGAAAAGGATTAGTAAATGTTTTACTTATCATTAATAAGCATATTAGTAAAGGATTAGTGAATGGTTAACTCATCATTAATAAGCATATTACAAAAGAATTAGTTAATGGTTTACTCATCATAAATAGGCATTTAAGAAAAGGATTGGTAAATATTTTACTTATTATTAATAAGCATATTAGTAAGGGATCAGTAAATGTTTCACTCATCATTAATAATTATATTAGTTAAGAAATAGTAAAAGTGTTACTCATCATTAATAAGCATATTAGAAAAGGATTAGTTAATGTTATACTCATAAATAAGCAGATTACGGAAGGATTAGTAAATATCAAATTCATCATTAATAAAGCATTTTTCCCACATGAATAATCATCAATAATCACACACTTATAAAAGTGTTACTCATCATTAATCAGCATATGAGTAAAGGATAAGTAAATGTTTTACTCATCATAAATAAGTATAAAAGCAAAAGATTAGTAAATGTTTTACTTATCATTAATAAGCATGTTAGTAAAGGCTGAGTGAATGTTTTACCCATCACTAATAAGCATATTAGTAAAGGGCTAGTAAATGTTTAACTCATCATTAATAAGCATTTAAGTTAAGGATTAGTCAATGTTTTACTCATCATTAGATAGCGTATCAGTCAAGGATTAATGAATATTTTACTCATCATTAATAAGCATATAAGAAAAGGCTTATTTAATACTAAATTCATCATTAATAAAGCATTAGTAAAGGATTAGTAAATGTTTTACTAATCATTAATAAGCATATTAGTAAAGGATGAGTAAATACTGAATTCATCATTTATAAAGCATTTTTCTGACATGAACAATCAGAAATAACTCAATTATAGACACACTTAAAAATGTTTTTGAATGAAATTTTTTTTACTTGCTACTCGTCATATGATTTGAGAAAAGCCCCACAAATCATATATCGTCAGTAAGTCCTCAAATTTCCCCTGCGTCGACCCAAAGTCTCTGATCGGAGTGAAGGATTCAAATGAAATTCAAACAATTTCTGCCTGGCAGACCTGATTTTTTGTATCTACAAAAAGGTGCTGTCATTTAGCCAATCAAGCCACACAGGACCAAAACACATGAATAAAGTCAATTGCCATCTTTACAGTGTTAGCTAACTATTTCACAGTGTCACTGTTCCAGCTGCATAATGTAGCTAAAATTTGACTTCAGTTAGCCCAGAATGAGGTTAGGCGCATGAAGTACAAATATGTGCATGTGTGTATTTTGGGTTAAAAGGAAATAATCTTCACACAGAATCTCCACCAATAAACGCATAGTGTGTGTTTATGTAGTTAACTGCACGCGAAGCGTGCATGTCGTTGTGTGTTTGTATGTTTATAAAGACCATTGGAGCTCAGTTTAAACAAGACCCCCACTCATACAATGCTTGGTGACTTCAGTCTGTTAGGGAGGGCAAACACTGACAGGAATTTCTTGAACACAGTTCAAGGTCAGGTGCCAGGTGATGATCATCAAGTAATCAGGCCACACATGACTTAAACACATGAATGAAGTCTCCTGCCATCTCCAGAACTATTCCAGCATGTCATCCAGCTGAAATGCTGCTTGAGGCTGGCCTGTATTTAATTGATAAATCCCGGCAGCGGTCCGAGCCCCACTCACGATTCCCGGGGGAATTGTCTAGTTTGGGGCTCGGGCTTTGCAACGAGCCACTCTCCCCATAGCAAAGCTATGGAGAGAGTGGCTCGTGGCAAAGCCACGGACCTGAATAATTTTTTCAGAAAAACGGATCTGAGACTCTTGTGCCTCATATAAAAGAAAAAGTGAAGCCCTAACTCATTCTTAAATTAAATGAGACACATCTGTTCGGTAGAAAGTCCATTACTCGCTCTCATCTACTTCAATTATAACTTGACATGTAGTCCTCATGAGTGACAGGTAGTTTGTAAATCGCGATAACTCTGTCATTTCTCACACTATGTTCATAAAAATTACATCATCACAATTCCAAGACTCTCCCGTCGCTTACGATATCCTTAAATTAAAAATAGGTCCAATGGTGACGAAGATAGAAGCCGCTGTTTGACACTGTCAGAAGTCATCAAATTTCAGTCATTTTAGACAGCCAAAGTGTTGCATCTCCTCGCAGCTGTCCCTGTTACCGTGACAACGGAGCCTTAATCATCACTTGGCCTGCTGCCAGGTGCTTCCAGGAGCTCAGCTAATCAAGCCACACAGGACCAAGTCATTTACAGAACTGTATGTGACTTGACCTGTAAACTGTAAGCCCGCAGGGCTCAGTTTATAAAGCCACAGAGGACCAAAACACATGAATAAAGTCAAATGCCATCTCTACAGTGTTACCTAAATATTTCAGTGTCACTGTCCCAGCTGCATAGTTTTGCCTGGTTTGGTTTCATGACATTGTTTGTCAGCTATATTTGACCTCAGTTAACCCAGAAACGTGATGTGTGAATATGTTTGGTGACGTCAGTCACCAATCACAAACACAATGTGCAAGCCGCAAGCCTCCAAAAACTACTCATATTAGTCAAGGATTAGTAAATACTGAATTCATCATTTATAAACCTTTTTTTCTGACATGAATAATCAGTAACAACGCATTTAAAAACACACTTATAAATGTTTAACTCATCATTAATAAGCATATAAGTAAAGGATTAGTAAATGTTTTACTCTTCATGAATAAGCATATTAGTAAATATTGGTAAATGTTTAACTCATTATTGATAAGCATATTAGTAAAGGATTTGTAAATGTTTTACTCATCATTAACAAGCATATTAATCAAGAATAAGTTAATACTGAATTCATCATTTATAAAGCATTATTCTGACATGAATAATCAGTAATAATACATTTAAAGACACACTGATAAATGTTTTAGTCATCATGAATAAGCATATAAGAAAGGATTAGTTATTGTTTTAGTAAACCCGTCGGGCCAGTAAGCCACCAACAGCTTAGCATATTAGTCATGGATTAGTATATTGGTCATGGATTAGTAAATAATAAATTCAGACACACTTATAAATGCTTTTACTCATCATTAATAAGGGTCTTAGTAAATGATCAGTTAAAGTTGAATTCATAATTTTTAAAGCATTTTCTGACAGGAATAATCAGTAATAACTCATCTATAGACACTTATAAATGTAGTACTCATCATTAATCAGCATATGAGTAAAGGATAAGTAAATGTTTAACTCATCATAAATAAGCATATTAGTAAAGGATTACTAAATGTTTTACTCATCATTAATAAGCGTATTAGTAAAGGATCAGTAAAAACTGAATTCATCTTTTTTAAACTGAAAGCCCATAGTCAATTGCCATCTTTACAATGTTACCTAACTATTTCACAGTGTCACTGTCACAGCTGCATAGTGTAGCCAGAATTTGACTTCAGTTAGCCCAAAATGAGGTTAGGGGCATGAAGCACAAATATGTGCATGTGTGTATTTTGGGTTAAAAGGAAATAATCTTCACACAGAATCTCCACCAATAAACACATTGTGTATGTTCATGTGTTTAACTGCACGCGAAGCGTGCATGTCTTTGTGTGTTTGTATGTTTATAAAGACCATTGGAGCTCAGTTTAAACAAGACCCCCACTCATAAAGTGCTTGGTGACATCAGTCTGTTAGGGAGGGCAAACACCTACAGGAAGATCTTGAACAAAGCTCAAGGTCAGGTGCCAGGTGTTGATCATCAGCTAATCAGGCCACACATGACTTAAACACATGAATGAAGTCTCTTGCCATCTCCAGAACTATTCCAGCATGTCATCCAGCTGAAATGCTGCTTGAGGCTGGCCTGTATTTAATTGATAAATCCCGGCAGCGGCCCGAGCCCCACTCACGATTCCCGCGGGAATTGTCTAGTTTTTTTTCATCTTCCGGACAGAATTTCGATTCGCCACGAGCCACATGTATTCTTCCGTTCGTTTATTTATTTGGGGCTCAGGCTTTGCAACGAGCCACTCTCCCCATAGCAAAGCTATGGGGAGAGTGGCTCGTGGCGAAGTCAAAACGCAGCTGTATGTCTCCTCTCTTCAGGACTGAAAACGGTACGCCCTACGGGCGTACCGTTTTCAGTCAGCGAGCCCTCAAATCTCCCTTGCGTCGCCCAAAAATCACTTTTTAGAGTGAAGATTTCAAATGAGATTTGAAAAACAGAGGGTGAGAGCAGGCAGTCACCACTCGAAAAAATTCCCGAACAACTTGCGATAACGGCAAAACGGTAAATCGGACCTGAATAATTTTTTCAAAAAAACGGATCTGAGACTCTTGTGCCTCATATAAAAGAAAAAGTGAAGCCCTAACTCATTCTTAAATTAAATGAGAGACATTTGTTCGGTAGAAAGTCCATTACTCGCTCTCATCTACTTCCATTATAACTTGACATGTAGTCCTCATGAGTGACAGGTAGTTTGTAAATCGCGATAACTCTGTCATTTCTCACACTATCTTCATAAAAATTACATCTCCACGATCCCAAGACTCTCCCGACGCTTACGATGTCCTTAACCTAAAAATAGGTCCAATGGTAACGAAGATACAAGCCGCTGTTTGACACTGTCAGAAGTCATCAAATTTCAGTCATTTTAGACAGCCAAAGTGTTGCATCTCCTCGCAGCTGTCCCTGTTACCATGACAACGGAGCCTTAATCATCACTTGGCCTGCTGCCAGGTGCTTCCAGGAGCTCAGCTAATCAAGCCACACAGGACCAAGTCATATACAGAACTGTAACTGCCCGCAGGGCTTACATTTTACAGGGCAAGCCTCCAAAAACTATGCATATTAGTCAAGGATTAGTAAATACTGAATTCAGCATTAATAAACCTTTTTTTTAGACGTGAATATTCAGTAAAAACATATTTAAAGACACACTTAGAAATGTTTTACTCATCATTAATAAGCTATTAGTAAAGATTGGTAAATATTTAAGTCATCATTAATCCGCATATAAGAAAAGGATTAGTAAATGTTTTGCTCTTTGTTAATAAGCATATTAGTCAAGGATTAGTTAATGATTTACTCATCATAAATCAGCATATAAGTAAAGGATTATTAAATATTTTACTAATCATTAATAAGTATATTAGTAAAGCATTAGTAAATGTTTTATTCATCTTAAATAAGCATCTTTGTGAAGGATTAGTTAATGTTTTACTCATCATTAATAAGCATATTATTAGAAAAGGATTAGTTAATAATTCACTCATCATTAATAAGCATATTAGAAAAGGATTAGTATATGATTTACTCATCATAAATAAGCGTATAAGAAAGGGATTAGTAAATGTTTCACTCATTAATAAGCATATTATTGAAGGATTCTTTAATTTTTTACTCATCATTAATAAGCATATTAGTTAAGGATTAGTGCATGTTTAACTCATCATTTACAAGCATATTAGTAAAGGATTAATCAATGTTTGACCCATCATTAATAAGCATTTTAGCAAAGGATTAGTAAATATTTTCTCATCATGAATATGCAAATTAGCAAAGGACACCTGTAATTTTATGTCAAATCATAAGGAGGGCCATCATCCTTGTATATATCAAGAGGAGAACTGAAAATCAGTTGCCAGGTGATGGGCATCAGCCAATCAGGCCACACACTCTTCATAGATCAATCCATATCAAGCAACACTGCTATGTATGATGTAACTGTTGTTAGCTACTACAGCTAACAGCCATTAACTGCCGTTTCCCCTAGTTAGCTGTTGAAGCTTATAGGTGTTAGCTTTAACAACTCAAAGACGATTGTTTGTCTCGTCAAACTCATCACAGACAAATCTATATCAAGCAGAACTGCATACGTCAGTATGATGTCACTTAAATAGTTTATAATGGCTAACAACATTTATACAGCTAACAGATAACAGCTTGAAATGGCAAATCAAGGTTAACAGCCAATTACTGCTGTATGCCCTTGCTAGTAGTAGCAGCCAACAGCCCATAGTCTTACTGGTTAGCGACTGTTTGCTGTTAGCTTAAACTACCTTAAGACTATTGTTTCATTTTAAATTAAACCACTCAGATGTAAAATTTATCACTAATGATTGACATGAGCCTTGTCAGAAATAATTTCTGAGAAGTAAACTTCTGAGGAGAGCACATGTCACCAAATATCCCTGAGTAACCATCATGACCACAGGCTAACATGCATTAGCTGCTATTATTTTCAAACATGCAGTCACCTCCTGTCGTCATCACATCCGCCAGTCTTCTGTGTTGGGCCATAAAGCATTTAGCCAAGTGAAGCCATTGGGCAATTAAGGCTGGTAGGACGGACATACATTATTTCAGAACCTGGCAGGTCCATCTGCTCTGCAAGGTTGACTACCATATACACTTTGTGCATGTGCCATGGTAGATAGTTGTTTATGTGTGACATATTGTTTCTCATCTAGACTAGTATATATGTGAAAGTGTGCGCGTAAGCGCACATGAGAGAGAGAAGGAGACATAAAATCAAAAACTACAACATCCCATAATAAGCTCACTAGCAATGCCTATGAATGCCAAAATGAATGGATGAATGAGTCACCATACCCATCTACACATATCATATTGTTTGGGTTACATTGCACTTCAGTTGACCAAGAACTGACGAATTTTGGTGTCATGATTTAGTGTTTCTGATCATTTTGGTTTCTTGACATGTTGGTTGGGCTACATTAGAGCTAAATTTCCCCAGAAATGGGATGTATTAGGGTGCTGGTTTGAAGGATTGGTTAGCAAACAGGCACCGGTTGCAGCGGCCCGAGCCCCACTCACGATTCCCGCGGGAATTGTCTAGTTTGGGGCTCTGGCTTTGCAACGAGCCACTCTCCCCATAGCAAAGCTATGGAGAGAGTGGCTCGTGGCTATCTTCATAAAAATTACATCTTCACGATCCCAAGACTTGCCCGACGCTCACGATATGCTCAGAAATCCCATATCATCTACGGTTTATGAAATATAAGCAGCTGTTCGACACTGTCAGAAGTCATCATATTGTGATCCTTTAAGACAGGCAAAGTGTTGCATCTCCTCGCAAAATGCAGCTCTAAGTCTCCTCTGTTCAGGACTGAAAACGGTACCGTTTTCAGTCAGCGAGCCCTCAAATCTCCCTTGCGTCGCCCCAAAATCACTTTTTAGAGTGAAGATTTCAAATGAGATTTGAAAAACAGAGGGTGAGAGCAGGCAGTCACCACTCGAAAAAATCCCCGAACAACTTGCGATAACGGCAAAACGGTACATCGGACCTGAATAATTTTTTCAGAAAAACGGATCTGAGACTCTTGTGCCTCATATAAAAGAAAAAGTGAAGCCCTAACTCATTCTGTGATTAAATGAAAGCCAGCTGTTTGGTCAAAAGTCCATTACTTGCTCTCATCTACCTCCATTATAACTTGACATGTAGTCCTCATGAGTGACAGGTAGTTTGTAAATCGCGATAACTCTGTCATTTCTCACACTATCTTCATAAAAATTACATCTTCACGATCCCAAGACCTGCCCGACGCTCACAATATGCTCAGAAATCCCATATGTTTTACGGTTTTTGAAATATGAGCAGCTGTTCGACACTGTCAGAAGTCATCATATGGTGATCATTTTAGACAGCCAAAGTGTCTGCCTCAGGCCGCACCTGCACCTGTAACCATGACAACGGAGCCTTAATGATCACTTGGCCTGCTGCCAGGTGCTTCCAGGAGCTCATCTAATCAAGCCACACAGGACCAAGTCATATACAGAACTGCATGTGACTTGCCCTGTAAACTGTAAGCCCGCAGGGCTTACAGTTTACAGGGCAAGTAAGCCTCCAAACACTATGCATATTAGTCAAGGATCAGTAAATACTGAATTCATCGTTTATAAACCTTTTTTTTCTGACTTGAATAATCAGTAATAACACATTTAAGGACACACTAAGAAATGTGTTACTCATCATTCATAATCATATAAGAAAAGGATTAGTAAATGTTTTACTCATCATTAATAAGCATATTAGTAAAGGATTATCAAATGTTTTACTCATCATTAATAAGCATATCAGTAAAGGATGAGTAAATACTGAATTCATCATTTATAAAGCATTTTTCTGATAAGAACAATCAGTAATAATTCATTTATAGACACACTCTAAATGTTTTTGAATGGAAGTTTTGCTACAAGATTTGCTACTAGTCATAAGGTTTTGAGAAAAGCCCCACGAATCACATACAGTCAGCAAGTCCTCAAATTTCCCCTGCATTGACACAAAGTCTCTGATCAGAGTGAAGGATTCAAACGAAACTCAAATGATTTTTGCCTGGCAGACCTGATTTTTTATCTACAAAAAGGTGCTGTCATTTAGCTAATCAAGCCACACAGAATCAAAACACATGAATAAAGTCAATTGCCATCTTTGCAGTGTTACCTAACTATTTAACAGTGTCACTGTCCCAGCTGCATTGTGTAGCTAAAATTTGACTTCAGTTAGCCAAGAATGAGGTTAGGCGCATGAAGCACAAATATGTGCATGTGTGTGTTTTGGGTTAAAAGAAAATAATCTTCACACAGAATCTCCACCAATAAACACATTGTGTGTGTTTATGTGTTTAACTGCACGCGAAGCGTGCATGTCTTTGTGTGTTTGTATGTTTATAAAGACCATTGAAGCTCAGTTTAAACAAGACCCCACTCATACACTGCTTGGTCACATCAGTCTGTTAGGGAGGGTAAACACCAACAGGAATATCTTGAACACAGCTCAAGGTCAGGTGCCAGATGATGATCATCAGCTAATCAGGCCACATATGACTTAAACACATGAATGAAATCTCCTGCCATCTTCAGAACTATTTTAGCATGTCATCCAGCTGAAATGCTGCTTGAGGCTGGCCTGTATTAAAAAGATAAATCCCGGCAGCGGCCCGAGCCCCACTCACGAGTCCCGCGGGAATTGTCTAGTTTGGGGCTCGGGCTTTGCAACGAGCCACTCTCCCCATAGCAAAGCTATGGAGAGAGTGGCTCGTGGCGAAGCCACGAGCCACATGTATTCTTCCGCGCGTTTATTTGGGGCTCGGGCTTTGCAACGAGCCACTCTCCCCATAGCAAAGCTATGGAGAGAGTGGCTCGTGGCGAAGCCACGAGCCACATGTATTCTTCCGTTCGTTTATTTATTTGGGGCTCGGGCTTTGCAACGAGCCACTCTCCCCATAGCAAAGCTCGTGGCGGCCACGAGCCACATGTATTCTTCCGTGCTTATTTTTTTTTTTTTTTTTTTCTTCATCTTGCAACCGAAATTTCGATGTGTATCTAGTCCTAGGGCTTTGAGAAAACCCCAACAAATTATATATCAAATCGTGCGGCTCGGTCCCGATCGGTGTGCTATGACTTTTATAAGAATTTCGCGAAAAAATGGCTGAGTTATTCGCAAAAAACTGCGAAAAAAGTCCCATTGAAAATGAATAGGATTTCTCCAGAACACACCAAAAAATCACTGTTTTTCTAAGCACGACGGCGAAGCCGTCGTGTCACCTACAGTGCTCATTCAAACGTCAAAACAAAGCTGTATGTCTCCCCTGTTCAGGACTGAAAACGGTACGCCCGTAGGGCGTACCGTTTTCAGTCAGCGAGCCCTCAAATCTACCTTGCGTCGCCCAAAAATCACTTTTTAGAGTGAAGATTTCAAATGAGATTTGAAAAAGCAGAGGGTGAGAGCAGGCAGTCACCACTCGAAAAAATCCCCGAACAACTTGCGATAACGGCAAAACGGTACATCTGACCTGAATAATTTTTTCAGAAAAACGGATCTGAGACTCTTGTGCCTCATATAAAAGAAAAAGTGAAGCCCTAACTCATTCTGAATTTAAATGAGAACCAGCTGTTTGGTCCAAAGTCGGGCTACTTCTCCCATTGAGGTCCATTCAACCTCCATATCTCTTGCCCAATCTGGACACGCTGTTTGTAAATCGCAATAACTCTGTCATTTCTCACACTATCTTCATAAAAATTACATATTCACGATCCCAAGACTTGCCCGACGCTCACGATATGCTCAGAAATCCCATATCATCTACGGTTTTTGAAATATAAGCAGCTGTTCGACACTGTCAGAAGTCATCATATTGCGATGATTTAAGACAGCCAAACTGTTGCATTTCCTCGCAGCTGTCCCTGTTACCATGACAACGGAGCCTTAATCATCAGTTGGCCTGCTGCCAGGTGCTTCAAGGGGCTCAGCTTATCAAGCCACACAGGACCAAGTCATTTACAGAACTGTATGTGAGTTGCCCTGTAAAATGTAAGCCCGCAGGGCTTACATTTTACAGGGCAAGTAAGCCTCCAAAAACTATGCATATTAGTCAAGCATTAGTAAATACTGAATTAATCATTCATAAACCTTTTTCTGACATGAATAATCAGTAATAACACATTTAAGGACACGCCAAGAAATGTGTTACTCATCATTAATAATCATATAAGAAAAGGATTAGTAAATGTTTTACTTATCATTAATAAGCATATTAGTAAAGGATTAGTTAATGTTTTTCTAATCATAAATAGGCATGTAAGAAATGGATTAGTAAATGTTTTACTCATTATTGATAAGTATATTCGTGAAGGATTCGTAAATATAACACTCATCATTAACAATCATATTAGTTAAGGATTATTAAAAGTGTTACTCATCATTAATAAGCATATTAGAAAAGGATTAGTTAGTGTTTTACTCATAAATAAGCATATTGGTGAAGGATTAGTAAATAACACATTTGTCATTAATAAAGCATTTTTCTGACCTGAATAATCAGTAATAACTCATTTATAGACACTTATAAATGTAGTACTTATCATTAATCAGCATATGAGTAAAGGATAAGTAAATGTTTTACTCATCATAAATAAGCTTATTAGTAAAGGATTACTAAATGTTTTACTCATCATTAATAAGCGTATTAGTAAAGGATCAGTAAAAACTGAATTCATCTTTTTTAAACTGTAAGCCCATAGTCAATTGCCATCTTTACAGTGTTACCTAACTATTTCACAGTGTCACTGTCCCAGCTGCATAGTGTGTCCAGAATTTGACTTCAGTTAGCCCAGAATGAGGTTAGGCGCATGAAGCACAAATATGTGCATGTTTGTATTTTGGGTTAAAAGGGAATAATCTTCACACAGAATCTCCACCAATAAACACAAAGTGTGTGTCTATGTGTTTAACTGCACGCGAAGCGTGCATGTCTTTGTGTGTTTGTATGTTTATAAAGACCATTGGAGCTCAGTTTAAACAAGACCCCCACTCAAACACTGCTTGGTGACATCAGTCTGTTAGGGAGGGCAAACACCTACAGGAAGATCTTGAACAAAGCTCAAGGTCAGCTGCCAGGTGTTGATCATCAGCTAATCAGGCCACACATGACTAAAACACGTAAATGAAATCTTCTGCCATCTCCAGAGCTATTCCAGCATGTCATCCAGCTGAAATGGTGCTTGAGGCTGGCCTGTATTTAATTGATAAATCCCGGCAGCGTCCCGAGCCCCACTCACGATTCCCGCGGGAATTGTCTAGTTTGGGGCTCGGGCTTTGCAACGAGCCACTCTCCCCATAGCAAAGCTATGGAGAGAGTGGCTCGTGGCGAAGCCACGAGCCACATGTATTCTTCCGTTCGTTTATTGTATTTTTCTTCTTCATCTTGCAACCAGAATTTTCGATGTGTATCTAGTCCTAGGGCTTTGAGAAAACCCCCACAAATTATATATCAAAACGTGCGGCTCGGTCCCGATCGGTGTGCTATGACTTTTATAAGAATTTCGCGAAAAAATGGCCGAGTTATTCGCGAAAAACTGCGAAAAAAGTCCCATTGAAAATGAATGGGATTTCTCCCAAACTCACCAAAAAAACAATGTTTTTCTAAGCACGACGGCGAAGCCGTCGTGTCACTTACAGAGCTCATTCAAACGTCAAAACGAAGCTCTATGTCTCCTCTCTTCGAGACTGAAACGCGCCCGTAGGGCGACCGTTTCAGTCAGACCTCAAATCTCCCTTGCGTTGGCCAAAAATGACTTCTTAGAGTGGAGTTTCAAATGCGATTTGAAATAACAGAGGGTGAGAGCAGGCAGTCACCATTTGAAAAAATCCACGAACAACTTGCGATAACGGCAAAACGGTACATCGGACCTGAATAATTTTTTCAGAAAAACGGATCTGAGACTCTTGTGCCTCATATAAAAGAAAAAGTGAAGCCCTAACTCATTCTTAAATTAAATGAGAGACATCTGTTCGGTAGAAAGTCCATTACTCGCTCTCATTTACTTCCATTATAACTTGACATGTAGTCCTCATGAGTGACAGGTAGTTTGTAAATTGCGATAACTCTGTCATTTCTCACACTATCTTCATAAAAATTACATATTCACGATCCCAAGACCAAGACGCTCACGATATGCTCAGAAATCCCATATCATCTACGGTTTTTGAAATATAAGCAGCTGTTCGACACTGTCAGAAGTCATCATATTGTGATCCTTTAAGACAGGCAAAGTGTTGCATCTCCTTGCAGCTGTCCCTGTTACCATGACAACGGAGCCTTAATCATCACTTGGCCTGCTGCCAGGTGCTTCCAGGAGCTCAGCTAATCAAGCCACACAGGACCAAGTCATATATACAGAACAGTATGTGACTTGCCCTGTAAAATGTAAGCCCGCAGGGCTTACATTTTACAGGGCAAGTAAGCCTCCAAAGACTATGCATATTAGTCAAGGATTAGTAAATATTGAATTCATCGTTTATAAACCTTTTTACTGACATGAATAATCAGTAATAACACATTTAAGGAGACACTAAGAAATGTGTTACTCATCATTAATAATAATATTAGAAAAGGATTAGTAAATGTTTTACTCATAAATAAGCATATTAGTGAAGGATTAGTAAATAACAAATTCATCATTAATAAAGCATTTCTCTGACATGAATAATCAGTAATAACTCATTTATAGACACAAAGTGTTATAAAAGTGTTACTCATCATTAATCAGCATATGAGTAAAGGATAAGTAAATGTTTTACTCATCATAAATAAGCATGTTTGTAAAGGCTTAGTGAATGTTTTACCCATTGCTAATTAGCATATTAGTAAAGGGCTTAGTAAAATGATTTTTTTTTGACTTGCTACTAGTCATATGATTTTGAGAAAAGCCCCAGAAATCATATATCATCAGTAAGTCCTCAAATTTCCCCTGCGTCGACCCAAAGTCTCTGATCAGACTGAAGGATTCAAAGGAAACTCAAATTATTTCTACCCGGCAGACCTGATTTTTTATCTACAAAAAGGTGCTGTCATTTAGTTAATCAAGCCACACAGGACCAAAACACATGAATAAAGTCAATTGCCATCTTTACAGTGTTAGCTTAGGGATAACAGCTAACAGCCATTAACTGTTGTTTATTAGCTGCAAACAACAGCTAATGGCCGTTAGCTGTTGCAGCTAATAGCTGTTAGCTTTAACTACCCAAAGACAATTGTTTCTCTTGTCTAACTCATCACAGACAAATCTATTTCAAGCAGAACTTCTTACGTCAGTATGATGTTCCTGAAATAGTTTGTAAAGGCTAACAATATTTATACAGCTAACAGATAACGGCTAAAAATCTTATGACTATCGTTTCATTTTAAATTAAACCACTCAGATATGAAATGTATCACTAATATGTGACATGAACCTTGTCAGAAGTAATTTCTAAGAAGTGAACTTCTGAGGAGAGCACATGTCACCAAATATCCCTGAGTAAACATCATGACCACAGGCTAACATGCATTAGCTGCTATTATTTTCAAACATGCAGTCACCTCCTGTTGTCGTCACATCCGCCAGTCTACTGTGTTTGGTCCATAGAGCATTTAGCCAAGTGAAGCCGTTGGGCAATTAAGGCTGGCAGGATGGATATACATTATTTCAGAACCTGGCAGATCCGTCTGCTCTGCAAGGTTGACTACCATATACACTTTGTGCATGTGCCATGGTATATAGTTGTATATGTGTGATATATTGTTTTCTCATCTAGACCAGTATATATGCGAAGTAATGCGTAAGCGCATGAAGAGAGAGTGAGAGAAGGGGTCATGAAATCGAAACATCCCATAATGAGCTCATTGGCAATGCCTATGAACACCAAAATGAATGGATTAATGACTTACCGACGCCATCTACAAATGTGTATCATATTGTTTGGAATACATTTCACTTCAGTTGACCAAGAATTGACAAATGTTGGTATCATGATTAAGTGTTTCTGCTATTTTTGGCTTCATGACATCTTGGTTGGGCTACATTTGAGCTAAATTTCCCCAGAAATGGGATGTATTAGGGTGCTGGTTTGGCATAGTGGTTGGCAACCACACAACGGTTGCAGCGGCCCGAGCCCCACTCACGATTCCCGCAGGAATTGTCTAGTTTTTTGGGGCTCGGGCTTTGCAACGAGCCACTCTCCCCATAGCAAAGCTATGGAGAGAGTGGCTCGTGGCGAAGCCACGAGCCACATGTATTCTTCCGTTCGTTTATTTTTTTTTTTTTTTCTTCATCTTGCAACCGAAATTTCGATGTGTATCTAGTCCTAGGGCTTTGAGAAAACCCCAACAAATTATATATCAAATCGTGCGGCTCGGTCCCGATCGGTGTGCTATGACTTTTATAAGAATTTCGCGAAAAAATGGCCGAGTTATTCGCAAAAAACTGCGAAAAAAGTCCCATTGAAAATGAATAGGATTTCTCCCGAACACACCAAAAAATCACTGTTTTTCTAAGCACGACGGCGAAGCCGTCGTGTCACCTACAGTGCTCATTCAAACGTCAAAACAAAGCTGTATGTCTCCCCTGTTCAGGACTGAAAACGGTACGCCCGTAGGGCGTACCGTTTTCAGTCAGCGAGCCCTCAAATCTACCTTGCGTCGCCCAAAAATCACTTTTTAGAGTGAAGATTTCAAATGAGATTTGAAAAAGCAGAGGGTGAGAGCAGGCAGTCACCACTCGAAAAAATCCCCGAACAACTTGCGATAACGGCAAAACGGTACATCTGACCTGAATAATTTTTTCAGAAAAACGGATCTGAGACTCTTGTGCCTCATATAAAAGAAAAAGTGAAGCCCTAACTCATTCTGAATTTAAATGAGAACCAGCTGTTTGGTCCAAAGTCGGGCTACTTCTCCCATTGAGGTCCATTCAACCTCCATATCTCTTGCCCAATCTGGACACGCTGTTTGTAAATCGCAATAACTCTGTCATTTCTCACACTATCTTCATAAAAATTACATATTCACGATCCCAAGACTTGCCCGACGCTCACGATATGCTCAGAAATCCCATATCATCTACGGTTTTTGAAATATAAGCAGCTGTTCAACACTGTCAGAAGTCATCATATTGCGATGATTTAAGACAGCCAAACTGTTGCATTTCCTCGCAGCTGTCCCTGTTACCATGACAACGGAGCCTTAATCATCAGTTGGCCTGCTGCCAGGTGCTTCAAGGGGCTCAGCTTATCAAGCCACACAGGACCAAGTCATTTACAGAACTGTATGTGAGTTGCCCTGTAAAATGTAAGCCCGCAGGGCTTACATTTTACAGGGCAAGTAAGCCTCCAAAAACTATGCATATTAGTCAAGCATTAGTAAATACTGAATTAATCATTCATAAACCTTTTTCTGACATGAATAATCAGTAATAACACATTTAAGGACACGCCAAGAAATGTGTTACTCATCATTAATAATCATATAAGAAAAGGATTAGTAAATGTTTTACTTATCATTAATAAGCATATTAGTAAAGGATTAGTTAATGTTTTTCTAATCATAAATAGGCATGTAAGAAATGGATTAGTAAATGTTTTACTCATTATTGATAAGTATATTCGTGAAGGATTCGTAAATATAACACTCATCATTAACAATCATATTAGTTAAGGATTATTAAAAGTGTTACTCATCATTAATAAGCATATTAGAAAAGGATTAGTTAGTGTTTTACTCATAAATAAGCATATTGGTGAAGGATTAGTAAATAACACATTTGTCATTAATAAAGCATTTTTCTGACCTGAATAATCAGTAATAACTCATTTATAGACACTTATAAATGTAGTACTTATCATTAATCAGCATATGAGTAAAGGATAAGTAAATGTTTTACTCATCATAAATAAGCTTATTAGTAAAGGATTACTAAATGTTTTACTCATCATTAATAAGCGTATTAGTAAAGGATCAGTAAAAACTGAATTCATCTTTTTTAAACTGTAAGCCCATAGTCAATTGCCATCTTTACAGTGTTACCTAACTATTTCACAGTGTCACTGTCCCAGCTGCATAGTGTGTCCAGAATTTGACTTCAGTTAGCCCAGAATGAGGTTAGGCGCATGAAGCACAAATATGTGCATGTTTGTATTTTGGGTTAAAAGGGAATAATCTTCACACAGAATCTCCACCAATAAACACAAAGTGTGTGTCTATGTGTTTAACTGCACGCGAAGCGTGCATGTCTTTGTGTGTTTGTATGTTTATAAAGACCATTGGAGCTCAGTTTAAACAAGACCCCCACTCAAACACTGCGTGGTGACATCAGTCTGTTAGGGGAGGGCAAACACAACCAGGAATATCTTGAACAAAGCTCAAGGTCAGCTGCCAGGTGTTGATCATCAGCTAATCAGGCCACACATGACTAAAACACGTAAATGAAATCTTCTGCCATCTCCAGAGCTATTCCAGCATGTCATCCAGCTGAAATGGTGCTTGAGGCTGGCCTGTATTTAATTGATAAATCCCGGCAGCGTCCCGAGCCCCACTCACGATTCCCGCGGGAATTGTCTAGTTTGGGGCTCGGGCTTTAACAACCACTCTCCCATAGCAAAGCTATGGAGAGTGGCTCGTGGAGCCACATATGCTCTTCAGCGTTTATTTATTTGGGGCTCGGGCTTTGCAGCGAGCCACTCTCCCCATAGCAAAGCTATGGAGTAACTCGTGGCAAGCCACGAGCCATGTATTCTTCCGCGTTTATTTATTTTTTTTTCATCTTCGGACAGAATTTCGATTCGTATCTAGTCCTAGGGCTTTGAGAAAACCCCCACAAATTATATATCAAAACGTGCGGCTCGGTCCCGATCGGTGTGCTATGACTTTTATAAGAATTTCGCGAAAAAATGGCCGAGTTATTCGCGAAAAACTGCGAAAAAAGTCCCATTGAAAATGAATAGGATTTCTCCAGAACACACCAAAAAATCACTGTTTTTCTAAGCACGACGGCGAAGCCGTCGTGTCACTTACAGAGCTCATTCAAACGTCAAAACGAAGCTCTTTGTCTCCTCTGTTTAGGACTGAAAACGGTACGCCCGTAGGGCACGTTTCAGTCAGCAGCCTCAAATCTCCTTGCGCCCCAAAATCACTTTTTAGAGTGATGATTTCAAATGAGATTTGAAAAACAGAGGGTGAGAGCAGGCAGTCACCACTCGAAAAAAATCCTCGAACAACTTGCGATAACGGCAAAACGGTACATCGGACCTGAATAATTTTTTCAGAAAAACGGATTTGAGACTCTTATGCCTCATATAAAAGAAAAAGTGAAGCCCTAACTCATTCTTAAATTAAATGAGAGACATCTGTTCGGTAGAAAGTCCATTACTCACTCTCATCTACTTCCATTATAACTTGACATGTAGTCCTCATGAGTGACAGGTAGTTTGTAAATCGCGATAACTCTGTCATTTCTCACACTATCTTCATAAAAATTACATCTTCACGATCCCAAGACTCTCCCGACGCTTACGATGTCCTCAACATAAAAATAGGTCCAATGGTGACAAAGATACAGGCCGCTGTTTCACACTGTCAGAAGTCATCAAATTTCAATCATTTAAGACAGGCAAAGTGTTGCCTCTCCTCGCAGCTGTCCCTGTTACCATGACAACGGAGCCTTAATCATCACTTGGCCTGTTGCCAGGTGCTTCCAGGGGCTCAGCTTATCAAGCCACACAGGACCAAGTCATATATACAGAACTGTATGTGACTTGCTCTGTAAAATGTAAGCCCGCAGGGCTTACATTTTACAGAACAATAAACCTCCAAAGACTATGCATATTAGTCAAGGATTAGTAAATACTGAATTCGTCATTTATAAACCTTTTTCTGACATGAATAATCAGTAATAACACATTTAAAGACACACTTAAAAACGTTTCACTCATCATTGATAAGCTTATTAGTAAGGGACTAGTAAATAATTTACTCACCATTAATAATCATATTACTTTAGGATTAGTATGTTTTCTCATCATTAATAAGCATATTATAACGTGATTTGTTTATGTTTGACTCATCATAAATACGTTTTTTAGTGAAGGATTAGTAAATAACAAATTCATCATTAATAAAGCATTTTTCTGACATGAATAATCAGTAATAACTCATTTGTAGACACACTTATAAAGGTGTTACTCATCATTAATCAGCATATGAGTAAAGGATTAGTAAATGTATAAGTCATCATTAATAATCATATTAGTTAAGCATTAGTATATGTTTTACTCCTCACTAATAAGCATATTAGCAAGGGACCAGTAAATGTTTTACTCAGCATTAATTAGCATATATGTGAAGTATTAGTAAATACTGAATTCATCATTAATAGAAATTTCTGACATGAATAATCAGTAATAAGTCATTTATAGACACACTTATAAATGTTTTTGAAAGAAATTTTTTACTTGCTACTAGTCATATGATTTTGAGAAAAACCCCACAAATGATATGTCATCAGTAAGTCCCTGCGTCGACCCAAAGTGTCTGATCAGAGTGAAGGATTCAAACAAAATTCAAACGATTTCTGCCTGGCAGACCTGATTTTTTATCTACAAAATGGTGCTGTCATTTAGCTAATCAAGCCACACAGGACCAAAACACATAAATAAAGTCAATTGCCATCTTTACAGTGTTACCTAACTATTTCACAGTGTCACTGTCCCAGCTGCATAGTGTAGCCAGAATTTTAATTCAGTTAGCCCAGAATGAGGTTAGGCTCAAGAAGCACAAATATGTGCATGTGTGTATTTTGGGTTAAAGGAATAATCTTCACACAGAATCTCCACTAATAAACACAAAGTGTGTGTCTATGTGTTTAACTGCACGCGAAGCGTGCATGTCTTTGTGTGTTTGTATGTTTATAAAGACCATTGAGCTCAGTCTAAACAAGACCCCCACTCATACACTGCTTGGTGACCAGTCTGTTAGGGAGGGCAAACACCAACAGGAATTTCTTGAACACAGCTCAAGGTCAGGTGCCAGATGATGATCATCAGTTTATCAGACCACACATGACTTAAACACATGAATAAAGTCTCGTGCCATCCAGAAAAAAATCCCGGCAGCGGCCCGAGCCCCACTCACGATTCAGCGGGAATTGTCTGTTTGGCTCGGGCTTTGCAACGAGCCACTCTCCCCATAGCAAAGCTATGGAGAGAGTGGCTCGTGGCGAAGCCACGAGCCACATGTATTCTTCCGCGCGTTTATTTGGGGCTCGGGCTTTGCAACGAGCCACTCTCCCCATAGCAAAGCTATGGAGAGAGTGGCTCGTGGCGAAGCCACGAGCCACATATGCTCTTCCGTTCGTTTATTTATTTATTTTTTCTTCATATTCCGCCTGATTTTTGATTTGCATCTAGTCCTAGGGCTTTGAGAAAACCCCCACAAATTATATATCAAAACGTGCGGCTCGGTCCCGATCGGTGTGCTATGACTTTTATAAGAATTTCGCGAAAAAATGGCCGAGTTATTCGCGAAAAACTGCGAAAAAAGTCCCATTGAAAATGAATGGGATTTCTCCCAAACACACCAAAAAATCACTGTTTTTCTAAGCACGACGGCGAAGCCGTCGTGTCACTTACAGAGCTCATTCAAACGTCAAAACGAAGCTGTATGTCTCCTCTCTTCAGGACTGAAAACGGTACGCCCGTAGGGCGTTCCGTTTTCAGTCAGCGAGTCCTCAAATCTCCTTGCGCTAGCCCAAAATGACTTATTAGAGTGGAGTTTCAAATGTGATTTGAAATAACAGAGGGTGTGAGCAGGGAGTCACCACTCGAAAGGTTCCCGAAGCAACTTGCGATAACGGCAAAACGGTACATCGGACCTGTATAATTTTTTCAGAAAAATGGATCTGAGACTCTTGTGCCTCATATAAAAGAAAAAGTGAAGCCCTAACTCATTCTTAAATTAAATGAGAGACATCTGTTCGGTAGAAAGTCCATTTCTCGCTCTCATCTACTTCCATTATAACTTGACATGTAGTCCTCATGAGTGACAGGTAGTTTGTAAATCGCGATAACTCTGTCATTTCTCACACTATCTTCATTAAAATTACATATTCACGATCCCAAGACTTGCGACGCTCACGATATGCTCAGAAATCCCATATCATCTACGGTTTTTGAAATATAAGCAGCTGTTCGACACTGTCAGAAGTCATCATATTGCGATGATTTAAGACAGGCAAAGTGTTGCATCTCCTCGCAGCTGTCCCTGTTACCATGACAACGGAGCCTTAATCATCACTTGGCCTGCTGCCAGGTGCTTCCAGGAGATCAGCTTATCAAGCCACACAGGACCAAGTCATTTACAGAACTGTATGTGACTTGCCCTGTAAAATGTAAGCCCGCAGGGCTTACATTTTACAGGGCAAGTAAGCCTCAAAAACTATGCATATTAGTCAAGCAATAGTAAATACTGAATTAATCATTTATAAACCTTTTTCTGACATGAATAATCAGTAATAACACATTTAAGGACACACTTAAAAATGTTTCACTCATCATTGATAAGCTTATTAGTAAGGGACTAGTAAATAATTTACTCACCATTAATAGTCATATTAGTTTAGGATTAGTATGTTTTTCTCATCATTAATAAGCATATTATGAAATGATTTGTTATGTTTGACTCATGATAAATAAGCATATTAGTGAAGGATTAGTAAATAACAAATTCATCATTAATAAAGCATTTTTCTGACATGAATAATCAGTAATAACTAAGTTGTAGACACATTTATAAAGTTGTTACTCATCATTTATCAGCATATTAGGAGAGGATTGGTAAATGTTTTATGTATCAATAACAAGCATATAAGTAAAGGATTAGTGAATACTGAAATCATCATTTATAAAGCCTTTCTCTGGTGTGAATAATCAGTAATAACATATTTATAGACACACTTTTAAATGTTATACTCATCATTTAGAAGCATATTAGTAAAAGATGAGTAAATGTTTTACCCATCATTAATAAGGATATTAGCAATGGATTAGTAAATACTGATTTCATCATTTGTAAAGCATTTTTCTGACCTGACTTATGAGTAATAACACATTTATAGACACACTTTTAAATGTTATAGTTATCATTAATAAGCGTTTTAGTAAAGGATCAGTACAAAATATTTACTTCACCCAGAAATGTGATGTGAGGATGTGTTTGGTGACGCGTCACATCTGGTTTCATAATATTTTGGTTTGGTTTGCTTATATTTGACCTTCGTAAGTCCAGAAACGTGATATTAGGAGGTGTTTGATGACATCAGTGAGCTTCTTTGGCCTTCTGTCTGTGTAACAGACACAGGGAGATGGGACAGCATGTGTGTGTGTCTGCCTGATATGTTTAACCCTTACACCTGTAATGTTACATCAAATCATAAGGAGGGCCATCATCCTTGCATATATCAAGAGGAGACCTGAAAATCAGATGCCAGGTGATGGGCATCTGCCAATCAGGCCATACATTCATCATAGACCAATCCATATCAAGCAACACTGCTACATATGATGTGACTGTTGTTAGTTACTAGGGATAACAGCTAACAGCCATTAACTGTTAACTGTTGTTTATTAGCTGCAACAGCTGTTGTAGCTAATAAACAACAGGTAATGGCCGTTAACTGTTGCAGCTAATAGCTGTTAGCTTTAACTACCCAAAGACAATTGTTTCTCTTGTCTACCATAAGTTCTTATTTTCAGTTTGAATATCTAAGATTATACTTCTAGAAAATGATCACCACAACCATTCAGACATGAGGACCCTCCAGAAATGAGATGTAGCATCTCAAGAGGCTAACCTCTAATAAATCAGACGGCAGGCCGATGATACATGGACCTGTCCCTAACTTTAGTTCTTACTTCGTCCACTTGTCTCCTCTTACTTCCCTTCCTTTGCCCTCACACCCAACACAGCATCGTGTGGATTTGCTGTTCATCATGAGACTGGGATCCACATTCAAGATTTCCTGCTGCTTAACAGAAGGTTTTTTCTTGCCGCCATGATGGAGGGATCCATGATTGGCTATATGGATTCATGTTGGGTGTTGGATGTATATATTTGTATATATATGTATATGTGTATTCTATATGTATATATGTATCTATGCATATATGTGTATCCATAAAATGAAGAGCTTTATGCTCTATTGTAAAGTGTCTTGTGATAACACTTGTTATGAATTGGCGCTATACAAATAAAGATTGATTGATTGATTGATTGTCTAACTCATCACAGACAAATCTATTTCAAGCAGAACTTCTTACGTCAGTATGATGTTCCTTATATAGTTTGTAATGGCTAACAATATTTATACAGCTAACAGATAAGGGCTAAAAACCTTATGACTATCGTTTCATTTTAAATTAAACCACTCAGATATGTATCACTAATATGTGACATGAACCTTGTCAGAAGTAATTTCTAAGAAGTAAACTTCTGAGGAGAGCACATGTCACCAAATATCCCTGAGTAACCATCATGACCACAGGCTAACATACATTAGCTGCTATTATTTTCAAACATGCAGTCACCTCCTGTTGTCATCACATCCGCCAGTCTTCTGTGTTTGGTCCATAGAGCATTTAGCCAAGTGAAGCCGTTGGGTCAATTAAGGCTGGCAGGATGGATATCTGAATTTCAGAACCTGGCAGATCCGTCTGCTTTGCAAGGTTGACTACCACATACACTTTCTGCATGTGCCATGGTATATAGTTGTATTTGTGTGATATATTGTTTTCTCATCTAGACCAGTATATATGCGAAAGTGTCTTGGCGTAAGCACACATGAGAGAGTGAGAGAAGGGGTCATAAAATCAAAACATCCCATAATGAGCTCATTGGCAATGCCTATGAACACCAAAATGAATGGATTAATAGGGTGGCGGCGCCATCTAGAAATGTGTATCCTATTGTTTGGAATACATTTCCCCTCGGTTCACCAGGAACTGACAAATTTTGGTAGCATGGTTAAGTGTTTCTGCTATTTTTGGCTTCATGACATCTTGGTTGGGCTACATTTGAGCTAAATTTCCCCAGAAATGGGATGTAATAGGGTGCTGGTTTGGCATAGTGGTTGGCAACCACACAAGCGGTTGCAGCGGCCCGAGCCCACTCCACGATTCAGCGGGGAATTGTCTGGTTTGGGGCTCGGGCTTTGCAACGAGCCACTCTCCCCATAGCAAAGCTATGGAAGAGTAACTCGTGCTCCCGAGCCACATATGCTCTTCCGTTCGTTTATTTATTTATTTTTCTTCATATTCCGCCTGATTTTGATTTGCATCTAGTCCTAGGGCTTTGAAAACCCCACAAATTATATATCAAAGCGTGCGGCTCGGTCCCGATCGGTGTGCTATGACTTTTATAAAATTTAGCGAAAAAATGGCGAGTTATTACGAAAAACTGCGAAAAAAGTCCCATTGAAAATGAATGGGATTTCTCCCAAACACACCAAAAAATCACTGTTTTTCTAAGCGGCAGCGAAGCCCGTGTCACTACAAACTCATTCAAGCGTCAAAAGCGAAGCTGTATGTCTCCTCTCTTCAGGACTGAAAGCAGTGCGCCCGTGCGTTTCAATCAGCAACTCTCCCTTGCGCTAGCCCAAAATGACTTATTAGAGTGGAGTTTCAAATGTGATTTGAAATAACAGAGGGTGTGAGCAGGCAGTCACCACTCGAAAAAGTCCCGAACAACTTGCGATAACGGCAAAAGCGGTACATCGGACCTGTATAATTTTTTCAGAAAAATGGATCTGAGACTCTTGTGCCTCATATAAAAGAAAAAGTGAAGCCCTAACTCATTCTTAAATTAAATGAGAGACATCTGTTAGGTAGAAAGTCCATTTCTCGCTCTCATCTACTTCCATTATAACTTGACATGTAGTCCTCATGAGTGACAGGTAGTTTGTAAATCGCGATAACTCTGTCATTTCTCACACTATCTTCATTAAAATTACATATTCACGATCCCAAGACTTGCCCGTCGCTCACGATATGCTCAGAAATCCCCTTACATCTACGGTTTTTGAAATATAAGCAGCTGTTCGACACTGTCAGAAGACAGCATATTGCGATGATTAAAGACAGGCACAGTGTTGCATCTCCTCGCAGCTGTCCCTGTTACCATGACAACGGAGCCTTAATCATCACTTGGCCTGCTGCCAGGTGCTTCCAGGAGATCAGCTTATCAAGCCACACAGGACCAAGTCATTTACAGAACTGTATGTGACTTGCCCTGTAAAATGTAAGCCGCAGGGCTTACATTTTACAGGGCAAAATAAACCTCAAAAACTATGCATATTAGTCAAGCAATAGTAAATACTGAATTAATCATTTATAAACCTTTTTCTGACATGAATAATCAGTAATAACACATTTAAGGACACACTAAAAATGTTTCACTCATCATTGATAAGCTTATTAGTAAGGGACTAGTAAATAATTTACTCACCATTAATAGTCATATTAGTTTAGGATTAGTATGTTTTTCTCATCATTAATAAGCATATTATGAAATGATTTGTTATGTTTGACTCATGATAAATAAGCATATTAGTGAAGGATTAGTAAATAACAAATTCATCATTAATAAAGCATTTTTCTGACATGAATAATCAGTAATAACTAAGTTGTAGACACATTTATAAAGTTGTTACTCATCATTTATCAGCATATTAGGAGAGGATTGGTAAATGTTTTATGTATCAATAACAAGCATATAAGTAAAGGATTAGTGAATACTGAAATCATCATTTATAAAGCCTTTCTCTGGTGTGAATAATCAGTAATAACATATTTATAGACACACTTTTAAATGTTATACTCATCATTTAGAAGCATATTAGTAAAAGATGAGTAAATGTTTTACCCATCATTAATAAGGATATTAGCAATGGATTAGTAAATACTGATTTCATCATTTGTAAAGCATTTTTCTGACCTGACTTATGAGTAATAACACATTTATAGACACACTTTTAAATGTTATAGTTATCATTAATAAGCGTTTTAGTAAAGGATCAGTACAAAATATTTACTTCACCCAGAAATGTGATGTGAGGATGTGTTTGGTGACGTCACATCTGGTTTCATAATATTTTGGTTTGGTTTGCTTATATTTGACCTTCGTAAGTCCAGAAAGCGTGATATTAGGAGGTGTTTGATGACATCAGTGAGCTTCTTTGGCCTTCTGTCTGTGTAACAGACACAGGGAGATAATTATTGGGACAGTGTGGTGTCTGATATGTTTAACCCTTACACCTGTAATGTTACATCAAATCATAAGGAGGGCCATCATCCTTGCATATATCAGAGGAGACCTGAAAATCAGATGCCAGGTGATGGGCATCTGCCAATCAGGCCATACATTCATCATAGACCAATCCATATCAAGCAACACTGCTACATATGATGTGACTGTTGTTAGTTACTAGGGATAACAGCTAACAGCCATTAACTGTTAACTGTTGTTTATTAGCTGCAACAGCTGTTGTAGCTAATAAACAACAGGTAATGGTTAACTGTTGCAGCTATTAGCTGTTAGCTTTAACTACCCAAAGACAATTGTTTCTCTTGTCTACCATAAGTTCTTATTTTCAGTTTGAATATCTAAGATTATACTTCTAGAAAATGATCACCACAACCATTCAGACATGAGGACCCTCCAGAAATGAGATGTAGCATCTCAAGAGGCTAACCTCTAATAAATCAGGCGGCAGGCCGATGATACATGGACCTGTCCCTAACTTTAGTTCTTACTTCCGTCCACTTGTCTCCTCTTACTTCCCTTCCTTTGCCCTCACACCCAACACAGCATCGTGTGGATTTGCTGTTCATCATGAGACATTCAAGATTTCCTGCTGCTTAACAGAAGGTTTTTCTTGCCGCCATGATGGAGGGATCCATGATTGGCTATATGGATTCATGTTGGGTGTTGGATGTATATATTTGTATATATATGTATATGTGTATTCTATATGTATATATGTATCTATGCATATATGTGTATCCATAAAATGAAAACTTTATGCTCTATTGTAAAGTGTCTTGTGATAACACTTGTTATGAATTGGCGCTATACAAATAAAGATTGATTGATTGATTGATTGTCTAACTCATCACAGACAAATCTATTTCAAGCAGAACTTCTTACGTCAGTATGATGTTCCTTATATAGTTTGTAATGGCTAACAATATTTATACAGCTAACAGATAAGGGCTAAAAACCTTATGACTATCGTTTCATTTTAAATTAAACCACTCAGATATGTATCACTAATATGTGACATGAACCTTGTCAGAAGTAATTTCTAAGAAGTAAACTTCTGAGGAGAGCACATGTCACCAAATATCCCTGAGTAACCATCATGACCACAGGCTAACATACATTAGCTGCTATTATTTTCAAACATGCAGTCACCTCCTGTTGTCATCACATGGTCGACTGTTTTGTCTTTGGTCCATAGAGCATTTAGCCAAGTGAAGCCGTTGGGTCAATTAAGGCTGGCAGGATGGATATCTGATTTCAGAACCTGGCAGATCCGTCTGCTTTGCAAGGTTGACTACCACATACACTTTCTGCATGTGCCATGGTATATAGTTGTATTTGTGTGATATATTGTTTTCTCATCTAGACCAGTATATATGCGAAAGTGTGCGCGTAAGCACACATGAGAGAGAGAGTGAGAGAAGGGGTCATAAAATCAAAACATCCCATAATGAGCTCATTGGCAATGCCTATGAACACCAAAATGAATGGATTAATGACTTACCGACGCCATCTACAAATGTGTATCATATTGTTTGGAATACATTTCACTTCAGTTGACCAAGAACTGACAAATTTTGGTATCATGATTAAGTGTTTCTGCTATTTTTGGCTTCATGACATCTTGGTTGGGCTACATTTGAGCTAAATTTCCCCAGAAATGGGATGTATTAGGGTGCTGGTTTGGCATAGTGGTTGGCAACCACACAGCGGTTGCAGCGGCCCGAGCCCCCTCCACGATTCCCGGGGAATTGTCTAGTTTGGGGCTCGGGCTTTGCAACCACTCTCCCCATAGCAAAGCTATGGAGAGTGGCTATGTTCTTCCGTTCGTTTATTTATAGGTTTTTCTTCATATTCCGCCTGATTTTTGATTGCATCTAGTCCTAGGGCTTTGAGAAAAGCCCAACAAATTATATATCAAAAGCGTGCGGCTCGGTCGATCGGTGTGCTATGACTTTTATAAGAATTTAGCGAAAAAAATGGCTGAGTTATTCGCGAAAAACTGCGAAAAAGTCCCATTGAAAATGAATAGGATTTCTCCCAACGCATAATAAAAAATCACTGTTTTTTAAGCACTGACGGCGGCCGCCGGTTACCAGAAGCCTATTCAAAGCGTCAAAAGCGAAGCTCTATGTCTCCTCTGTTCAGGACTGAAAAGCAGTACGCCCGTAGAAATACCGTTTCAATCAGCAACCCTCAAATCTCCCTTGCGTAGCCCAAAATGATGTGTTAGAGTGAAGTTTCAAATGATTTGAAAACTCAGAGGGTGAGCTGGCAGTCACCACTCGAAAAAATCCCGAACAACTTGCGATAACGGCAAAAGCGGTACATCGGACCTGAATAATTTTTTCAGAAAAACGGATCTGAGACTCTTGTGCCTCATATAAAAGAAAAAGTGAAGCCCTAACTCATTAAATTAAATGAGAGACATCTGTTGTCGAAAGTCCATTACTTGCTCTCATCTACTTCCATTATAACTTGACATGTAGTCCTCATGAGTGACAGGTAGTTTGTAAATCGCGATAACTCTGTCATTTCTCACACTATCTTCATAAAAATTACATCTTCACGATCCCAAGACTTGCCGGCTGATGTCCTCAACATAAAAATAGGTCCAATGGTGACAAAGATACAGGCAGCTGTTTGACACTGTCAGAAGTCATCATATTTCAGTCATTTTAGACAGCCAAAGTGTTGCATCTCCTGCAGCTGTCCCTGTTACCATGACAACGGAGCCTTAATGATCACTTGGCCTGCTGCCAGGTGCTTCTAGAGCTCAGCTAATCAAGCCACACAGGACCAACTAGAAAACAAAATTGATTTGCCATACATTCACCTCGAGGAATCATTCAAGTTTTAAAAGCGCAGCTGTATGTCTCCTCTCCTCAGAACTGGCGTAAGCCCCATAGGGCTTACGTTTTTCAATCTACCTCAAAAACTGCTGTGTCGATCAAAATCCACAGATTTTCAGTGAGATCCTTATCTGATCATCAGATCTTGAGTGAGAAGCAGGCAGTCACCACTTAAAAATCCCGAACAACTTCGTAGCAGGGAAAAGCGGTACATCAGACCAGAATAATTTTTTCAGAAAAACGGATCTGAGAGTCTTGGGCCTCATTTAAAGCAAAATGTGAAGCCCTAACTTATTATTAAAATAAATAGAGCCAGCTGTTTGGTCCAAAGTACATCAATTTGTACCATAGAGGTCCATTCAAAGCTGAGAACTAAATGAATATTTTGGACAGACTGTTTGTAATCCGTGATAACTGTCATTTACACTATCTTCATTAAAATGACATATTCATTATCCCAAGACTTGCCAGCTCACAATGTGCTCATAAATCCCATATCTTCAACAATTTTTGAAATATCAATGTTAGACACCATTGAAGAACCAAGAAAAAGCATTACAGACAGTCATTGTCATTGAGACACTTATATATATGTATGTATCCTAAATCAAACTTGTGTCCGAAGGACACATGTTTTAGAAATGTTTAATAAGAATTTGACACTGAAGCTTTAACAACATGCCCACTTTTAAAGTGTTTGTGGATATTAGACTCTGTCTGTGTGTAGAGTGTGCTTGTACTTATGACATTAAGAGGAACTTGACTTTAACACAACAGTGTTGGGGACACATAGTATTAATGGGGACACATATTATAAAGGTATATTATGTTTTCATGATCCTGTGAAATGCATTTGAATGTCTATGTGTGTGAATGAAAGACATTGAAGCCTTTACAGCTAGCCAACTTATTTAGTGGTTGTGGACATTAGCCTCTGTGGTTTGTGTGCGTGTGTGTGTGTGTTTGTACTTATGACATTACAGGGACCTAGACTTTAAACAGCACCGAAATTGGGGAAAAATAATATTAATGGGGACACTTACTTTAAATTTTTAGTTTTGTTACTAAATAAAACTGTGCATAGCGCACGCTCAGCGACTGTGCGTGCCCGTGAATTAATGACATGGAAGCCTCTATAGGTATATCAAGAACACAACTCAAGGTCAGGTGCCAGGTGATGATGATCAGTTTATCAGGCCACACATGACTTAAACACATGAATAAAGTCTTGTGCCATCCAGAACTATTTTAGCATTTCATCCAGCTGAAATGCTGCTTGAAACAACCATGTATTAAATTGATAAATGGCGGCCGAGCCCACTCACGATTCAGCAGAATTGTCTAGTTTAGCCGGCTTCCACTCTCCCCATAGCAAAGCTATGGGGAAATTAATGTAGCTAAACCACATGTATTCTTCCTGCGTTTATTTTTTTCTTCATCTTCCGCCTGATTTTGATTCGATCTAGTCCTAGGGCTTTGAAAACCCAACAAATTATATATCAAAAGCGTGCGGATCGGTCGATCGGTGTGCTATGACTTTTATAAAATTTCGCGAAAAATGGCGAGTTATTCGCGAAAAAAAATCCCATTGAAAATGAATAGGATTTCTCCTCGAACACACCAAAAAAACACTGTTTTTCTAAGCACCAAGCGCTCGTGTCCTCAGAGCTCATTCAAACGTCAAAAGCGAAGCTCTATGTCTCCTCTGTTCAGACTGAAAAGCGGTCGCCCATAGGCTACGTCAGCACCTCAAATCTCCCAAAATGACTTTCAGAGTGGAGATTCAAATGAGATTTGAAAAACCAGAGGGTGAGAGCAGGCAGTCACCACTCGAAAAAATCCACGAACAACTTGCGATAACGGCAAAACGGTACATCGGACCCGAATAATTTTTTCAGAAAAACGTATCTGAGACTCTTGTGCCTCATATAAAAGAAAAGTGAAGCCCTAACTCATTCTTAAATTAAATGAGAGACATCTGTTTAGAAAGTCCATTACCGCTCTCATCTACTTCCATTATAACTTGACATATTCCTCATGAGTGACAGGTAGTTTGTAAATCGTGATAACTCTGTCATTTCTCACACTATCTTCATAAAAATTACATCTTCACGATCCCAAGACTCTCCGGCGCTTGATGTCCTTACATTAAAAATAGGTCCAAAGGTGACAAAGATACAGGCCGCTGTTTGACACTGTCAGAAGTCATCAAATTTCAGTCATTTTAGACAGCCAAAGTGTTGCATCTCCTCGCAGCTGTCCCTGTTACCATGACAACGGAGCCTTAATGATCACTTGGCCTGCTGCCAGGTGCTTCCAGAGCTCAGCTAATCAAGCCACACAGGACCAAGTCACATACAAAGACTTGACACCTAGAACTGTAAGCCCTGCTTACAGTCTACAGGTCAAGTAAGCCTCAAAAACTATGCATATTAGTCAAGGATTTGTAAATACTGAATTCATCATTTAAAAATCTTTTTTACATGAATAATCAGTAATAACACATTTCAGGACACACTAAGAAATGTGTTACTCATCATTAATAATCACATAAGAAAAGGATTAGTAAATGTTTCACTTATCATTAATAAGCATATTAGTAAAGGATTAGTGAATGTTTTACTCATCATTAATAAGCATATTAGAAAATAATTAGTTAATGGTTTATTCATCATAAATAGGCATTTAAGAAAAGGATCAGTAAATGTTTCACTCATCATTAATAATCATATTAGTTAAGGAATAGTAAAAGTGTTACTCATCATTAATATGCATATTAGAAAAGGATTAGTTAATGTTTTACTCATAAATAAGCAGATTAGGGAAGGATTAGTAAATATCAAATTCATCATTAATAAAGCATTTTTCCCACATGAATAATCATCAATAATCACACACTTATAAAAGTGTTACTCATTATTTATCAGCATATTAGTAAAGGATAAGTAAATGTTTTACTCATCATAAATAAGTTTATTAGCAAAAGATTTGTAAATGTTTTACTTAACATTAATAAGCATGTTAGTAAAGGCTTAGTGAATGTTTTACCCATCACTAATAAGCATATTAGTAAAGGGCTAGTAAATATTTAACTCATCATTAATAAGCATTTTAGGAATGGATTATTTTATACTGAATTCATCATTAATAAAGCATTAGTAAAGGATTAGTAAATGTTAAACTAATCATTAATAAGTGTATTAGTAAAGAATGAGTAAATACTGAATTCTTCATTTATAAAGTATTTTTCTGACATGAACAATCATTAATAACTCATTTATAGTCACACTTATAAATGTTCTTGAATGAATTTTTTTTTACTTGCTACTAGTCATTTGATTTGAGAAAAGCCCCACAAATCATATATCATCAGTAAGTCCTCAAATTTCTGCATCGATCCAAAGTCTCTGATCAGAGTGAAGGATTCAAACAAAATTCAAACGATATCTGCCTGGCAGACCTGATTTTTTATCAACAAAAATGTGCTGTCATTTAGCCAATGAAGCCACACAGGACCAAAACACATGAATAAAGTCAATTGCCATCTTTACAGTGTTAGTTAACTTTTTCACAGTGTCACTGTCCCAGTTGCATAATGTAGCTAAAATTTGACTTCAGTTAGCCCAGAATGAGGTTAGCGCATGAAGAACAAATATGTGCATGTGTGTATTTTGGGTTAAAAGGAAATAATCTTCACACAGAATCTCCACCAATAAACACAAAGTGTGTGTCTATAGTTTAACTGCCTTGGCGTCATGTCTTTAATGTTTTCTATGTTTATAAAGACCATTGGAGCTCAGTTTAAACAAGACCCCACTCATAAAGTGCTTGGTGACATCAGTCTGTTAGGTAGGGCAAACACCAACAGGAATATCTTGAACAAAGTTCAAGGTCAAGTGCCAGATGATGATCATCAGCTAATCAGGCCACACATGACTAAACACATGAATGAAGTCTCCTGCCATCTTCAGAACTATTCCAGCATGTCATCCAGCTGAAATGCTGCTTGAGGCTGGCCTGTATTAAAAAGATAGATCCCGGCAGCGAGCTCACGATTTCAGGGAATTGTCTAGTTTGAGCTCGGGCTTTCACACCACTCTCCCATAGCAAAGCTATGGAAAGTGGCTAAATGTGGCCACATATATGCTCTTCAGCGTTTTTTCTTCATCTTATCTTTTTTGATTGGTATCTAGTCCTAGGGCTTTGAAAACCCCACAAATTATATATCAAAAGCGTGCGGCTCGGTCCCGATCGATTGTGCTATGACTTTTATAAAATTTCCGAAAAAATGGCCGAGTTATTCGAAAAACTGCAAAAGTCCCATTGAAAATGAATGGGATTACTCCTCGAACACACCAAAATAACACTGTTTTCTAAGCTGAGCCCGTTACTGAAACTCATTCAAAGCGTCAAAATGCAGCTCTATGTCTCCTCTGTTCAGGACTGAAAGCTGCATACGTACTGCGTTTCAGTCAGCACCTCAAATCTCCTTGCGTCGCCCAAAATCTCAGATTAGAGTGAAGATTTCAAATTGAATATCTTAGAGTGAGAAACTCTAAAAAATTCCCGAACAAATTGCGATAACGGCAAAAGCGGTACATCGGACCTGAATAATTTTTCAGAAAAGCGGATCTGAGTGTCTTGGGCCTCATATAAAAGAAAAAGTGAAGCCCTAACTCATTTTGTTTTTGAAACAGCTGTTGTCTAAAGTCCATTACTGCTCTCATCTACTTCCATTATAACTTGACATGTAGTCCTCAAGAGTGACAAGATGTTTGTAAATTGCGATAACTCTGTCATTTCTCACACTATCTTCATAAAATTACATTTCACGATCCCAAGACTCTCCGGCCTTCGATGTCCTCAAAATAAAATAGGTCCAATGGTGACAAAGATACAGGCCGCTGTTTGACACTGTCAGAAGTCATCAAATTTCAGTCATTTTAGACAGCCAAACTGTTGCATCTCCTCTGCAGCTGTCCCTGTTACCATGACGGAGCCTTAATTATCACTTGGCCTGCTGCCAGGTGCTTCCAGGAGCTCAGCTAATCAAGCCACACAGGACCAAGTCATATACAGAACTGTATGTGACTTTCTAAACTGTAAGCCATAGCTTACAGTTTAGACAAATAAACCTCAAAGACTATGCATATTAGTCAAGGATTAGTAAATATTGAATTCATCGTTTATAAACCTTTTTCTGATATGAGTAATCAGTAATAACACATTTAAGGACACACTAAAAATGTTACTCATCATTAATAAGCTTATTAGTAAAGATTGGTAAATGTTTTACTCATCATTAATAAGCATATTAGTGAAGATTGGTAAATGTTTAACTCATCATTAATAAATATTAGTAAAAGAATTAGTAAATGTTTTCATTCATAAGCATATTAATAAAGAATAAGTAAATACTGAATTCATCAATTATAAAAGCATTTTGACATGAATAATAATATAACACATTTATACACAGGTTTATAAATGTTTTACTCATCATTAATAAGCATATTAGTAAAGGATTAGTAAATATTGAATTTATCATTCATAAAGCATTTTCTGACATGAATAATCAGTAACTCATTTATAGACACACTGATAAATGTTTTACTCATCATTAATCAGCATATGAGTAAAGGATAAGTAAATATTTCAGTCATCATTAATAAGCATAATAGTAAAGGATTAGTAAATCTGAGTTCACCATTTATAAATCATTTTTCTGACATGAATAATCAGTAATTACTCATTTATCGACACACTTATAAATGTTTTTTGAATGAAAGTTTTTTGATTTGCTACTAGTCATAGGTTTTGAGAAAAGCCCCACAAATCATATATCCTCAGTAAGTCCTCAAATGCCCCTGCTTTGACCCAAAATCTCTGATCAGATTGAAGGATTAAAATTCAATCATTTTCTGCCTGGTAGACCTGATTTCTTAACTCCCAAAGGCGCTGTCATTTAGCTAATCAAGCCACACTGACACATGAATAAAGTCAATTGCCATCTTTACAGTGTTAGCTAACTATTTCACAGTGTCACTGTCCCAGCTGCATAATGTCAAATTGTGACTTCAGCTAGCCCAGAATGAGGTTAGGCCATGAAGCACAAATATGTGCATGTGTGTATTTTTGGGTAAAAAGTTAATAATCTTCACACAGAATCTCCACCAATAAACACAAAGTATGTGTCTATGTGTTTAACTGCCTTGAAGCGTGCATGTCTTTATGAGTTTGTATGTTAGACAGACCATTGGAGCTCAGTTTAAACAAGACCCCCACTCATAAACTGCTTGGTGACATCAGTCTGTTAGGGAGGGCAAACATCTTTCTTGAACACAGCTCAAGGTCAGGTGCCAGATGATGATCATCAGCTAATCAGGCCACACATGACTTAAACACATGAATGAAGTCTCCATCTTCAGAACCATTCCAGCATGTCATCCAGCTGAAATGCTGCTTGCTGGCCTGTATTAAAAGATAAATCCGGCAGCGGCCGAGCCCACTCACGATTCAGCAGGAATTGTCTGGTTTGGGGCTCGGGCTTTTAACAACCACTCTCCCCATAGCAAAGCTATGGAAAGTGGCTAAATGTGCTCACGAGCCACATATGTTCTTCCATTATTTATTTTTTCTTCATCTGCAACCATTTGATGTGTATCTAGTCCTAGGGCTTTGAAAACCCCAACAAATTATATATCAAAAGCGTGCGGCTCGGTCGATCTGTGCTATGACTTTTATAAAATTTCGCGAAAATATGGCGAGTTATTCGCGAAAAACTGCGAAAAAGTCCCATTGAAAATGAATAGGATTACTCCTCGAACACACCAAAAATCACTGTTTTTCTAAGCACGGCCAAGCCGTGTCACCTAAACTCATTCAAACGTCAAAAGCGAAGCTCTATGTCTCCTCTGTTCAGGACTGAAAGCAGTCGCCCTGTACCGTTTTTTCAGCAACCTCAAATCTCCCTTGCGTCGCCCAAAAATGATTTTAGAGTGAAGTTTCAAATGATTTGAAAACTCAGAGGGTGAGAGCTGGCAGTCACCACTCGAAAAAATCCCGAACAACTTGCGATAACGGCAAAAGCGGTACATCGGACCTGAATAATTTTTCAGAAAAACGGATCTGAGACTCTTGTGCCTCATATAAAAGAAAAAGTGAAGCCCTAACTCATTCTTAAATTAAATGAGAGACATCTGTTAGAAAGTCCATTACTACTCTCATCTACTTCCATTATAACTTGACATGTAGTCCTCATGAGTGACAGGTAGTTTGTAAATCGCGATAACTCTGTCATTTCTCACACTATCTTCATAAAAATTACATCTTCACGATCCCAAGACTTGCCGGCTTACGATGTCCTCAACATAAAAATAGGTCCAATGGTGACAAAGATACAGGCAGCTGTTGTTTGACACTGTCAGAAGTCATCAATTTCAGTCATTTTAGACAGCCAAAGTGTTGCATCTCCTCGCAGCTGTCCCTGTTACCATGACAACGGAGCCTTAATCATCACTTGGCCTGCTGCCAGGTGCTTCCAGGGGGCTCAGCTAATCAAGCCACACAGGACCAACTAGAAAACAAAATTGATTCCATACATTCACCTCGAGGAATCATTCAAGTTTTAAGCGCGGCATATCTCCTCTCTCAGAACTGCATAAGCCCATAAAACTACGTTTTTCAATTATCTAAAAACTGCTGTGTCGATCAAAATCCACAGATTTTCAGTGAGATCCTTCTGATCATCAGATCTTGAGTGAGAAAACAGGCAGTCACCACTTAAAAAATCCCGAACAACTTTAAATAGGAAAAGCGGTACATCAGACCAGAATAATTTTTCAGAAAAAGCGGATCTGAGAGTCTTGGGCCTCATTTAAAGCAAAATGTGAAGCCCTAACTTATTATTAAAATAAATAAGAGCCAGCTGTTTGGTCCAAAAGTACATCAATTTGTACCATAGAGGTCCATTCAAAGCTGAGAACTTTTGAATATTTTGGACAGACTGTTTGTAATCCGTGATAAACTCATTTTCACACTATCTTCATTAAAATGACATATTCATTATCCCAAGACTTGCCCGGCGCTCACAATGTGCTCATAAATCCCATATCTTCAACAATTTTTGAAATATCAGCGATGTTAGACACCATTGAAGAACCAAGAAAAAGCATTACAGACAGTCATTGTCATTGAGACCTTACTATATACAATCTATGTGTCCTAAATACAAACTTGTGTGAAGGACACATGTTTACAGTGTTAATGTGTGAATTTGACACTGAAGCTTTAACAACATGCCCACTTTTAAAGTGTTTGTGGATATTAGACTCTGTGGTCTGTGTGTGTAGAGTGTGCTTGTACTTATGACATTAAGAGGAACTTGACTTTACACAACACCCGTATTTGGGGACACATAGTATTAATGGGGACACATATTATAAAGGTATATTATGCCCCCCTAAACGATCCTGTGCGCGAAGCGGACACGTTTTTGAATGTCTATGTGTGTGAATGAAAGACATTGAAGCCTTTACAGCTGGCCAACTTATTTAGTGGTTGTGACATTAGCCTCTGTGGTTTGTGTGCGTGTGTGTGTGTGTTTGTACTTATGACATTACAGGGACCTAGACTTTAAACAGCACCGAAATTGGGGGAAAAATAATATTAATGGGGACACTTACTTTAAATTTTTAGTTTGTGTTACTAAATAAAACTGTGCATGAAGCGCACATGCTCGTGACTGTGCGTGCCCGTGAATTAATGACATGGAAGCCTCGTATAGGTATATCAAGAACACAACTCAAGGTCAGGTGCCAGGTGATGATGATCAGTTTATCAGGCCACACATGACTTAAACACATGAATAAAGTCTTGTGCCATCCAGAACTATTTTAGCATTTCATCCAGCTGAAATGCTGCTTGAGGCAGCCATGTATTAAATTGATAAATCCCGGCAGCGGCCCGAGCCCCACTCACGATTCCCGCGGGAATTGTCTAGTTGTCATATTCTTCTTCTGGACACAAATTTCGATGTGTATCTAGTCCTAGGGCTTTGAGAAAACCCCCACAAATTATATATCAAAACGTGCGGCTCGGTCCCGATCGGTGTGCTATGACTTTTATAAGAATTTCGTGAAAAAATGGCCGAGTTATTCGCGAAAAGCTGCGAAAAAAGTCGCATAGAAAATGAATGGGATTACTCCTAAACACACCAAAAAACACTGTTTTTCTAAGCACGACGGCGGTTGCCGTGTCACTTACAGAGCTCATTCAAACGTCAAACGAAGCTCTATGTCTCCTCTGTTCAGGATTGAAACGGTACGCCTGTAGGGCGACCGTTTCAGTCAGCGAAGTCCTCAAATCTCCTTGCGGCCGCCCAAAATCTCAGATCAGAGTGCAGATTTGAAATAACAGAGTGTGAGAGCAGGCAGTCATCACTCGAAAAAATCCCGAACAACTTGCGATATCGGCAAAACGGTACATCGAACCCAAATAATTTTTTCAGAAAAACAGATCTGAGACTCTTGTGCCTCATATAAAAGAAAAAGGGAAGCCTTAACTCATCTTGTTTTTAAATGAGACCCAGCTGTTCGGTCCAAAGTCCATTACTCGCTCTCATCTACTTCCATTATAAATTGACATGTAGTCCTCATGAGGGACAAGTTGTTTGTAAATCACGATAACTCTGTCATTTCTCACACTATCTTCATCAAAATTACATAATCACGATCCCAAGACTCTCCCGACGCTTACGATATCCTTAAATTAAAAATAGGTCCAATGGTGACGAAGATACAAGCCGCTGTTTGACACTGTCAGAAGTCATCATATTGTGATCACTTTAGACAGCCAAAGTGTTTGCCTCAGGCAGCACCTGCACCTGTAACCATGACAACGGAGCCTTAATGATCACTTGGCTAACTGCCAGGTCCTTCTCGGGGCTCAGTTAATCAGGCCACACAGGATCAACTAGAAAACAAAATTGATTCGCCATACATTCACTTAGAGGAATCATTCAAGTTTTAAAACGCAGCTGTATGTCTCCTCTCTACAAGACTGAAAAACGTAAGCCCATAGGGCTTACGTTTTTCAGTCACCAAGCCTCCAAAACTGCTGTGTCGATCAGAAATCCACAGATTTTCAGTGAGATCCTTATCTGATCATCAGATCTTGAGTGAGAGAGCAGGCAGTCACCACTTAAAAAATCCCCGAACAACTTGCCGTAACGGGAAAACGGTACATCAGACCAGAATAATTTTTTCAAAAACGGATCTAGTCTTGGGCCTCTTTTAAAGCAAAATGTGAAGCCCTAACTTATTGTTAAAATAAATGATAGCCAGGTGTTTGCTCCAAAGTACATCAATTTGTACCATAGAGGTCCATTCAAAGCTGAGAACTCGTGAATATTTTGGACAGGCTGTTAGTAACCCGCGATAACTCTGTGATTTCTCACACTATCTTCATAAAAATTACATATTCATGATCCCAAGACTTGCCCGACGCTCACAAGGTGCTCATAAATCCCATATCTTCAACAATTTTTGAAATATCAGCCAAAGTTCGACACCATTGAAGACCAAGAAAAAGCATTACAGACAGTCATTGTAATTGAAGCCCTGTGTAACTGATAACAATCTATCTCTCCTTTTGAAGTTGATACATTAATCTGCTGTTTGATCTCTGTGGTCTGTGTGTGTGTGTGTGAGTGTGTGTTTGTTCTTATAACATTACATGGACCTAGACTTTAAACAGCACCGAAATTAGGGGACCCATTGTACTAATGAGGACACTTACTATAAATGTATCGTATGTTTCCCTAAATACAAACTTGGGTGTGTGAATTTGACACTGAAGCCTTAACAACATGCCCACTTTTAAAGTGTCTGTGGACATTAGTCTCTTTAGTCTGTGTGTGTGAGATTGTGCTTGTACTTATGATATTAAGAGGACCTTGACTTTACACAACGAGAGTATTTGGGGACATATAGTATCAATGGGTACACATAAAATAAATGTATGTTATGTCCCCCCTAAATATTCCAGTCTGCAAGACATGTTTATTAGTGTCTATGTGTGTGAATGAAAGACACTGAAGCCTTTACAGCTAGCCAACTTATAAAGTGTTTGTGGACATTAGTCTCTGTGGTCTGTGTGTGTGTGTGTTTGTACTTATGACATCACAGGGACCCACACTGACGTTGGGGGACACATAATATTAACCCCACTAGGTATATCAAGAACACAGCTCAAGGTCAGGTGCCAGGTGATGGTGATCAGTTTATCAGGCCACACATGACTTAAACACATGAATAAAGTCTCATGCCATCCAGAACTAAATCCTGGCAGCGGCCCGAGCCCCACTCACGATTCCCCCGGGAATTGTCTAGTTTGGGGCTCGGGCTTTGCAACGAGCCACTCTCCCCATAGCAAAGCTATGGAGAGAGTGGCTCGTGGCGAAGCCACGAGCCACATGTGTTCTTCCGTTCGTTTATTTATAGGTTTTTTCTTCATATTCCGCCTGATTTTCGATTCGCATCTAGTCCTAGGACTTTGAGAAAAGCCCAACAAATTATATATCAAAACGTATGCTCGGTCCCGATCGGTGTGCTATGACTTTTATAAGAATTTCGCGAAAAAATGGCTGAGTTATTCGCGAAAAACGGCGAAAAAAGTCCCAATGACAATGAATGGGATTACTCCTCGAACCCACCAAAAAAACACTGTTTTTAAGCACGACGGCAAAGCCGCCGTGTCACTACAGAGCTCATTCAAACGCCAAAACGAAGCTGTATGTCTCCTCTTGAGGACTTGAAACGGTACGCCCGTAGGGCGTACCGTTTTCAGTCAGCGAGCTCTCAAATCTCCCTTGCGGTAGCCCAAAATGACTTTCTAGAGTGGAGTTTCAAATGAGATTTGAAAAAGCAGAGGGTGAGAGCAGGCAGTCATCACTCGAAAAAATCCCTGAACAACTTGCGATAACGGCAAAACGGTACATCGGACCTGAATAATTTTTTCAGAAAAACGGATCTGAGACTCTTGTGCCTCATATAAAAGAAAAAGTGAAGCCCTAACTCATTCTTAAATTAAATGAGAGACATCTGTTCGGTCAAAAGTCCATTTCTCGCTCTCATCTACTTCCATTATAACTTGACATGTAGTCCTCATGAGTGACAGGTAGTTTGTAAATCGCGATAACTCTGTCATTTCTCACACTATCTTCATAAAAATTACATCTTCACGATCCCAAGACTCTCCCGACGCTTACGATGTCCTTACATTAAAAATAGGTCCAATGGTGACAAAGATACAGGCCGCTGTTTGACACTGTCAGAAGTCATCAAATTTCAGTCATTTTAGACAGCCAAACTGTTGCATCTCCTCGCAGCTGTCCCTGTTACCATGACAACGGAGCCTTAATCATCACTTGGCCTGCTGCCAGGTGCTTCCAGGGGCTCAGCTAATCAAGCCACACAGGACCAAGTCACTCAGAACTGTAAGACTGCAGGGCTTACAGTCTACAGGTCAAGTAAGCCTCCAAAAACTATGCATATTAGTCAAGGATTTGTAAATACTGAATTCATCATTTAAAAATCTTTTTTCTGACATGAATAATCAGTAATAACACATTTCAGGACACACTAAGAAATGTGTTACTCATCATTAATAATCACATAAGAAAAGGATTAGTAAATGTTTTACTTATCATTAATAAGCATATTAGAAAAGAATTAGTTAATGGTTTATTAATGATAAATAGGCATATAAGAAAAGGATCAGTAAATGTTTCACTCATCATTAATAATCATATTAGTTAAGGAATAGTAAAAGTGTTACTCATCATTAGTATGCATATTAGAAAAGGAATAGTTAATGTTTTACTCATAAATAAGCAGATTAGGGAAGGATTAGTAAATTTCAAATTCATCATTAATAAAGCATTTTTCCCACATGAATAATCATCAATAATCACACACTTATAAAAGTGTTACTCATTATTAATCAGCATATGAGTAAAGGATTAGTAAATGTTTTACTCATCATAAATAAGTAGATAAGCAAAAGATTAGTAAATGTTTTACTTAACATTAATAAGCATGTTAGTAAAGGCTTAGTGAATGTTTTACCAAACACTAATAAGCATATTAGAAATGGTTTATTTTATACTGAATTCATCATTAATAAAGCATTAGCAAAGGATTAGTAAATGTTATACTAATCATTAATAAGTGTATTAGTGAAGAATGAGTAAATACTGAATTCGTCATTTATAAAGTATTTTTCTGACATGAACAATCATTAATAACTCATTTATAGTCACACTTATAAATGCTCTTGAATCAATTTTTTTTTACCTGCTACTAGTCATTTGATTTGAGAAAAGCCCCACAAATCATATATCGTCAGTAAGTCCCCAAATTTCCCCTGCGTCGACCCAAAGTCTCTGATCAGAGTGAAGGATTCAAATGAAATTCAAACGATATCTGCCTGGCAAACCTGATTTTTTATCAACAAAAATGTGCTGTCATTTAGCCAATGAAGCCACAAAGGACCAAAACACATGAATAAAGTCAATTGCCATCTTTACAGTGTTACCTAACTATTTCACAGTGTCACTGTCCCAGTTGCATAATGTAGCTAAAATTTGACTTCAGTTAGCCCAGAATGAGGTTAGGCGCATGAAGAACAAATATGTGCATGTGTGTATTTTGGGTTAAAAGGAAAAAATCTTCACACCGAATCTCCACCAATAAACACAAAGTGTGTGTCTATGTGTTTAACTGCACGCGAAGCGTGCATGTCTTTGTGTGTTTGTATGTTTATAAAGACCATTGGAGCTCAGTTTAAACAAGAGCCCTACTCATAAAGTGCTTGGTGACATCAGTCTGTTAGGGAGGGCAAACACCTACAGGAATATCTTGAACACAGCTCAAGGTCAGGTGCCAGATGATGATCATCAGCTAATCAGGCCACACATGACTTAAACACATGAATGAAGTTTCCTGCCATCTCCAGAACAATTCCAGCATGTCATCCAGCTGAAATGCTGCTTGAGGCTGGCCTGTATTTAATTGATAAATCCCGGCAGCGGCCCGAGCCCCACTCACGATTCATGTGTCTGGGCTCGGGAGCTGGCTTGAACCACTCTCCCATAGCAAAGCTATGGAGAGTGGCGCTTTCCTGAGCCACATGTGTTCTTCCGCGCGTTTATTTATTTTTTTTTTTCATCTTCCGGACAGAATTTTGATTCGTATCTAGTCCTAGGGCTTTGAGAAAACCCCCACAAATTATATATCAAAACGTGCGGCTCGGTCCCGATCGGCGTGCTATGACTTTTATAAGAATTTCGCGAAAAAATGGCCGAGTTATTCGCGAAAAAACTGCAAAAAAAGTCCCATTGAAAATGAATAGGATTACTCCTCGAACACACCAAAATAACACTGTTTTTCTAAGCCACGGCAAGCTTTCATTGTCAGTGCTCATTCAAACGTCAAAACGCAGCTCTCTGTCTCCTCTGTTCAGGACTGAAAAGCGTACGCCCTACGGGCGTACGCTTTTCAGTCAGCGAGCCCTCAAATCTCCCTTGCGTCGGCCAAAAATCACTTTTTAGAGTGAAGTTTCAAATGAGATTTGAAAAAGCAGAGGGTGAGAGCAGGCAGTCACCACTAGAAAAAATTCCCGAACAACTTGCGATAACGGCAAAACGGTACATTGGACCTAAATAATTTTTTCAGAAAAACGGATCTGAGACTCTTGTGCCTCATATAAAAGAAAAAGTGAAGCCCTAACTCATCCTCAAATTAAATGAGAGACATCTGTTCAGTCGAAAGTCCATTACTCGCTCTCATCTACTTCCATTATAACTTGACATGTTGTCCTCATGAGTGACAGGTAGTTTGTAAATCGCGATAACTCTGTCATTTCTCACACTATCTTCATAAAAATTACATATTCACGATCCCAAGACTCTCCCGACGCTTACGATGTCCTCAACATAAAAATAGGTCCAATGGTGACAAAGATACAGGCCGCTGTTTGACACTGTCAGAAGTCATCATATTGCGATGATTTAAGACAGGCAAAGTGTTGCTTCTCCTCGCAGCTGTCCCTGTTACCATGACAACGGAGCCTTAATCATCACTTGGCCTGCTGCCAGGTGCTTCCAGGAGCTCAGCTAATCAAGCCACACAGGACCAAGTCACATACAAAACTGTATGTGACTTGACCTGTAGACTGTAAGCCCTGCGGGCTTACAGTCTACAGGTCAAGTAAGCCTCCAAAAACTATGCATATTAGTCAAGGATTTGTAAATACTGAATTCATCATTTAAAAATCTTTTTTCTGACATGAATAATCAGTAATAACACATTTCAGGACACACTAAGAAATGTGTTACTCATCATTAATAATCACATAAGAAAAGGATTAGTAAATGTTTTACTTATCATTAATAAGCATATTAGTAAGGATCAGTAAATGTTTCACTCATCATTAATAATCATATTAGTTAAGGAATAGTAAAAGTGTTACTCATCATTAATATGCATATTAGAAAAGGATTAGTTAATGTTTTACTCATAAATAAGCAGATTAGGGAAGGATTAGTAAATATCAAATTCATCATTAATAAAGCATTTTTCCCACATGAATAATCATCAATAATCACACACTTACAAAAGTGTTACTCATTATTAATCAGCATTTTAGTAAAGGATAAGTAAATGTTTTACTCATCATAAATAAGTATATTAGCAAAAGATTTGTAAATGTTTTACTTAACATTAATAAGCATGTTAGTAAAGGCTTAGTGAATGTTTTACCCATCACTAATAAGCATATTAGTAAAGGGCTAGTAAATATTTAACTCATCATTAATAAGCATTTTAGGAATGGATTATTTTATACTGAATTCATCATTAATAAAGCATTAGTAAAGGATTAGTAAATGTTAAACTAATCATTAATAAGTGTATTAGTAAAGAATGAGTAAATACTGAATTCTTCATTTATAAAGTATTTTTCTGACATGAACAATCATTAATAACTCATTTATAGTCACACTTATAAATGTTCTTGAATGAATTTTTTTTTACTTGCTACTAGTCATTTGATTTGAGAAAAGCCCCACAAATCATATATCGTCAGTAGGTCCTCAAATTTCCCCTGCATCGATCCAAAATCTCTGATCAGAGTGAAGGATTCAAACAAAATTCAAACGATATCTGCCTGGCAGACCTGATTTTTTATCAACAAAAATGTGCTGTCATTTAGCCAATGAAGCTACACAGGACCAAAACACATGAATAAAGTCAATTGCCATCTTTACAGTGTTAGTTAACTTTTCCACAGTGTCACTGTCCCAGTTGCATAATGTAGCTAAAATTTGACTTCAGTTAGCCCAGAATGAGGTTAGGCGCATGAAGAACAAATATGTGCATGTGTGTATTTTGGGTTAAAAGGAAATAATCTTCACACAGAATCTCCACCAATAAACACAAAGTGTGTGTCTATGTGTTTAACTGCACGCGAAGCGTGCATGTGTTTGTGTGTTTCTATGTTTATAAAGACCATTGGAGCTCAGTTTAAACAAGACCCCCACTCATAAAGTGCTTGGTGACATCAGTCTGTTAGGTAGGGCAAACACCAACAGGAATATCTTGAACAAAGTTCAAGGTCAAGTGCCAGATGATGATCATCAGCTAATCAGGCCACACATGACTAAAACACATGAATGAAGTCTCCTGCCATCTTCAGAACTATTCCAGCATGTCATCCAGCTGAAATGCTGCTTGAGGCTGGCGAGTATTAAAAAGATAGATCCCGGCAGCGGCCCGAGCCCCACTCACGATTCCCGCGGGAATTGTCTAGTTTGGGGCTCGGGCTTTGCAACGAGCCACTCTCCCCATAGCAAAGCTATGGAGAGAGTGGCTCGTGGCGAAGCCACGAGCCACATATGCTCTTCCGTTCGTTTATTTATTTATTTTTTCTTCATATTCCGCCTGATTTTTGATTTGCATCTAGTCCTAGGGCTTTGAGAAAACCCCCACAAATTATATATCAAAACGTGCGGCTCGGTCCCGATCGTGTGCTATGACTTTTATAAGAATTTCAAAAAAATGGCCGAGTTATTCGCGAAAAAACTGCGAAAAAAAAGTCCCATTGAAAATGAATGGGATTTCTCCCAAACACACCAAAAAATCACTGAGCACGACGGGCGGTTGCCGTGGTCACTTACAGAGCTCATTCAAACGCCAAAACGAAGCTGTATGTCTCTTTCAGGATTGAAACGGTACGCCCGTAGGGCGCACTGCTTTCAGTCAGCGAGCCTCAAATCTCTTGCGCTTAGCCCAAAATGACTTATTAGAGTGGAGTTTCAAATGTGATTTGAAATAACAGAGGGTGTGAGCAGGCAGTCACCACTCGAAAAAGTCCCGAACAACTTGCGATAACAGCAAAACGGTACATCGGACCTGTATAATTTTTTCAGAAAAATGGATCTGAGACTCTTGTGCCTCATATAAAAGAAAAAGTGAAGCCCTAACTCATTCTTAAATTAAATGAGAGACATCTGTTCGGTAGAAAGTCCATTTCTCGCTCTCATCTACTTCCATTATAACTTGACATGTAGTCCTCATGAGTGACAGGTAGTTTGTAAATCGCGATAACTCTGTCATTTCTCACACTATCTTCATTAAAATTACATATTCACGATCCCAAGACTGTTCGACGCTCACGATATGCTCAGAAATCCCATATCATCTACGGTTTTTGAAATATAAGCAGCTGTTCGACACTGTCAGAAGTCATCATATTGCGATGATTTAAGACAGGCAAAGTGTTGCATCTCCTCGCAGCTGTCCCTGTTACCATGACAACGGAGCCTTAATCATCACTTGGCCTGCTGCCAGGTGCTTCCAGGAGATCAGCTTATCAAGCCACACAGGACCAAGTCATTTACAGAACTGTATGTGACAAGTAAGCCTCCAAAAACTATGCATATTAGTCAAGCAATAGTAAATACTGAATTAATCATTTATAAACCTTTTTCTGACATGAATAATCAGTAATAACACATTTAAGGACACACTAAAAAATGTTTCACTCATCATTGATAAGCTTATTAGTAAGGGACTAGTAAATAATTTACTCACCATTAATAGTCATATTAGTTTAGGATTAGTATGTTTTTCTCATCATTAATAAGCATATTATGAAATGATTTGTTATGTTTGACTCATGATAAATAAGCATATTAGTGAAGGATTAGTAAATAACAAATTCATCATTAATAAAGCATTTTTCTGACATGAATAATCAGTAATAACTAAGTTGTAGACACATTTATAAAGTTGTTACTCATCATTTATCAGCATATTAGGAGAGGATTGGTAAATGTTTTATGTATCAATAACAAGCATATAAGTAAAGGATTAGTGAATACTGAAATCATCATTTATAAAGCCTTTTCTGGTGTGAATAATCAGTAATAACATATTTATAGACACACTTTTAAATGTTATACTCATCATTTAGAAGCATATTAGTAAAAGATGAGTAAATGTTTTACCCATCATTAATAAGGATATTAGCAATGGATTAGTAAATACTGATTTCATCATTTGTAAAGCATTTTTCTGACCTGACTTATGAGTAATAACACATTTATAGACACACTTTTAAATGTTATAGTTATCATTAATAAGCGCTTTTAGTAAAGGATCAGTACAAAATATTTACTTCACCCAGAAATGTGATGTGAGGATGTGTTTGGTGACGCCACATCTGGTTTCATAATATTTTGGTTTGGTTTGCTTATATTTGACCTCCGTAAGTCCAGAAACGTGATATTAGGAGGTGTTTGATGACATCAGTGAGCTTTTTGGCCTTCTGTCTGTGTAACAGACACAGGGAGATGGTGGGGACAGCGCCAAAAGCGCGATGTGTGTGTCTGCCTGATATGTTTAACCCTTACACCTGTAATGTTACATCAAATCATAAGGAGGGCCATCATCCTTGCATATATCAAGAGGAGACCTGAAAATCAGATGCCAGGTGATGGGCATCTGCCAATCAGGCCATACATTCATCATAGACCAATCCATATCAAGCAACACTGCTACATATGATGTGACTGTTGTTAGTTATTAGATAACAGCTAACAGCCATTATGTTAACTGTTGTTTATTAGCTGCAACAGCTGTTGTAGCTAATAAACAACAGGTAATGGCCGTTAACTGTTGCAGCTAATAGCTGTTAGCTTTAACTACCCAAAGACAATTGTTTCTCTTGTCTACCATAAGTTCTTATTTTCAGTTTGAATATCTAAGATTATACTTCTAGAAAATGATCACCACAACCATTCAGACATGAGGACCCTCCAGAAATGAGATGTAGCATCTCAAGAGGCTAACCTCTAATAAATCAGACGGCAGGCCGATGATACATGGACCTGTCCCTAACTTTAGTTCTTACTTCGTCCACTTGTCTCCTCTTACTTCCCTTCCTTTGCCCTCACACCCAACACAGCATCGTGTGGATTTGCTGTTCATCATGAGACTGGGATCCACATTCAAGATTTCCTGCTGCTTAACAGAAGGTTTTTTCTTGCCGCCATGATGGAGGGATCCATGATTGGCTATATGGATTCATGTTGGGTGTTGGATGTATATATTTGTATATATATGTATATGTGTATTCTATATGTATATATGTATCTATGCATATATGTGTATCCATAAAATGAAGAGCTTTATGCTCTATTGTAAAGTGTCTTGTGATAACACTTGTTATGAATTGGCGCTATACAAATAAAGATTGATTGATTGATTGATTGTCTAACTCATCACAGACAAATCTATTTCAAGCAGAACTTACGCCAGTATGATGTTCCTTATATAGTTTGTAATGGCTAACAATATTTATACAGCTAACAGATAAGGGCTAAAAACCTTATGACTATCGTTTCATTTTAAATTAAACCACTCAGATATGTATCACTAATATGTGACATGAACCTTGTCAGAAGTAATTTCTAAGAAGTAAACTTCTGAGGAGAGCACATGTCACCAAATATCCCTGAGTAACCATCATGACCACAGGCTAACATACATTAGCTGCTATTATTTTCAAACATGCAGTCACCTCCTGTTGTCATCACATCCGCCAGTCTTCTGTGTTTGGTCCATAGAGCATTTAGCCAAGTGAAGCCGTTGGGTCAATTAAGGCTGGCAGGATGGATATACGAGATTTCAGAACCTGGCAGATCCGTCTGCTTTGCAAGGTTGACTACCACATACACTTTCTGCATGTGCCATGGTATATAGTTGTATTTGTGTGATATATTGTTTTCTCATCTAGACCAGTATATATATGTAAAGTGTGCGCCAGAAGCACACATGAGAGAGAGAGTGAGAGAAGGGGTCATAAAATCAAAACATCCCATAATGAGCTCATTGGCAATGCCTATGAACACCAAAATGAATGGATTAATGACTTACCGACGCCATCTACAAATGTGTATCATATTGTTTGGAATACATTTCACTTCAGTTGACCAAGAACTGACAAATTTTGGTATCATGATTAAGTGTTTCTGCTATTTTTGGCTTCATGACATCTTGGTTGGGCTACATTTGAGCTAAATTTCCCCAGAAATGGGATGTATTAGGGTGCTGGTTTGGCATAGTGCGCAGCGGCCCGAGCCCCACTCTCACGATTCCCGGGAATTGTCTAGTTTGGGGCTCGGCTTTGCAACGAGCCACTCTCCCCATAGCAAAGCTAGAGAGTGGCTCGTGCCACGAGCCACATATGCTCTTCCGCTTATTTTTTTTTTTTTCTTCATCTTCCGCCACTTTTTGATTGGTATCTAGTCCTAGGGCTTTGAGAAAACCCCCACAAATTATATATCAAAACGCGTGCTCGGTCCCGATCGGTGTGCTATGACTTTTATAAGAATTTCGCTAAAAATGGCCGAGTTATTCGCTAAAAAACTGCGAAAAAATGTCCCATTGAAAATGAATGGGATTACTCTAACACACCAAAATAACACTGTTTTTAAGCACGACGGCGGTTGCCGTGGTCACCTACAGAGCTCATTCAAACGCGTCAAAATGCAGCTCTAAGTCTCTCTTTCAAGATTGAAAACGGTACGCCCGTAGGGCGACTGCTTTCAGTCAGCGAGCCTCAAATCTCTTGCGCCGCCCAAAAATCTCAGATTAGAGTGAAGATTTCAAACCAAATTGAATATCTTAGAGTGCGAGAGCACTCTAAAAAATTCTAACAAATTGCAATAACGGCAAAACGGTACATCGGACCTGAATAATTTTTTCAGGAAAAACGGATCTGAGTGTCTTGGGCCTCGTTTAAAAGAAAAGTGAAGCCCTAACTCATTTTGTTTTTAAATGAAACCCAGCTGTTCGGTCTAAAGTCCATTACTCGCTTCTCATCTACTTCCATTATAACTTGACATGTAGTCCTCAAGAGGGACAAGATGTTTGTAAATTGCGATAACTCTGTCATTTCTCACACTATCTTCATAAAATTACATTTTCACGATCCCAAGACTCTCCCGACGCCACGATGTCCTCAAAATAAAAATAGGTCCAGTGGTGGCAAAGATACAGGCCGCTGTTTGACACTGTCAGAAGTCATCAAATTTCAGTCATTTTATGCACACACTAAGAAATAATTTATTTATCATCAATAAACTTAATTGTTAAGATTTATAAATAAATGTTTGTTATCATTAATATAAGCATTTTAGCTTAAGGGTAAAACAAGTTAACTCATCATTAATATTAATTAGTAAATAAGAAAATAAAATTTTTTTTTACCTATACCAAGCATATTAATAAAGAATAAGTAGTAACTGAAATTCATCAATTATAAAGCATTTTTGACATGAATAATAAGTAATAACACATTTATACACAGGTTTATAAATGTTTTACTCATCATTCATAAGCATTTTAGTCAAGGATTAGTAAATAATGAATTCATCATTTATAAAGCATTTTCCTGACATGAATAATCAGTAATAACTCATTTATAGACACACTGATAAATGTTTTACTCATCATTAATCAGCATATGAGTAAAGGATAAGTAAATATTTCAGTCATCATTAATAAGCATAATAGTAAAGGATTAGTAACACGGAGTTCACCATTTATAAATCATTTTTCTGACATGAATAATCAGTAATTACTCATTTATCGACACATTTATAAATGTTTTTGAATGAAAGTTTTTTGATTTGCTACTAGTCATAGGTTTTTGAGAAAAGCCCCACAAATCATATATCCAGTATTCAGTAAGTCCTCAAATCGCCCCTGCTTTGACCCAAAATCTCTGATCAGATTGAAGGATTCAAACGAAATTCAATCATTTTCTGCCTGGTAGACCTGATTTCTTAACTCCCAAAAGGCGCTGTCATTTAGCTAATCAAGCCACACTGGACCAAAACACATGAATAAAGTCAATTGCCATCTTTACAGTGTTAGCTAACTATTTCACAGTGTCACTGTCCCAGCTGCATAGTGTAGCTAAAATTTGACTTCAGCTAGCCCAGAATGAGGTTAATGAAGTATGAGGCCACACAGAATGTAAACACAAATATATGCATGTGCATGTGTGTGTTTGTATGTAAAAGATAATCTTTAAACAAGAATAATGCTTACATCACCACACCAATAAACACAAAGGTGCATGTGTCTATTAACTGCACATGGCTTGCTGTATGTGTTTGTATGTTGAGACAGACCATTGGAGCTCAGTTTAAACAAGACCCCCACTCATAAACTGCTTGGTGACATCAGTCTGTTAGGGAGGGCAAACATCTTTCTTGAACACAGCTCAAGGTCAGGTGCCAGATGATGATCATCAGCTAATCAGGCCAAACATGACTTAAACACATGAATGAAGTCTCCTGCCATCTTCAGAACCATTCCAGCATGTGATCCAGCTGAAATGCTGCTTGAGGCTGGCCTGTATTAAAAAGATAAATCCCGGCAGCGGCCCGAGCCCCACTCACGATTCCCGCGGGAATTGTCTAGTTGTCTTTTTCATCTTCCGGACGGAATTTCGATTCGTATCTAGTCCTAGGGCTTTGAGAAAACCCCAACAAATTATATATCAAAACGTGCGGCTCGGTCCAGATCGGTGTGCTATGACTTTTATAAGAATTTCGCGAAAAAATGTCCGAGTTATTCGCGAAAAACTGCGAAAAAAGTCCCATTGAAAATGAATAGGATTACTCCTCGAACACACTAAAAAAACACTGTTTTTCTAACGACGGCGGTTGCCGTGTCACTTACAGAGCTCATTCAAACGTCCAAAACGAAGCTCTATGTCTCCTCTGTTCAGGACTGAAAAGCGATGCGCCCGTGAGGGCTTACTGCTTTTCAGTCAGCGAGTCCTCAAATCTCTTGGCCGGCCCAAAATCTCAGATCAGAGTGAAGATTTTGAAATAACAGAGTGTGAGAGCAAGCAGTCATCACTCGAAAAAATCCCCGAACAACTTCCGATAACGGCAAAACGGTACATCGAACCTGAATAATTTTTTCAGAAAAACAGATCTGAGACTCTTGTGCCTCATATAAAAGAAAAAGGAAGCCTTAACTCATCTTGTTTTTAAATGAGACGCAGCTGTTCGGGTCCAAAGTCCATTCCTCGCTCTCATCTACTACCATTATAAATTGACATGTAGTCCTCATGATGGACAAGTTGTTTGTAAATCGTGATAACTCTGTCATTTCTCACACTATCTTCATAAAATTAACATAATCATGATCCCAAGACTCTCCCGACGCTTATGATATCCTTAAATTAAAAATAGGTCCAATGGTGACGAAGATACAAGCCGCTGTTTGACACTGTCAGAAGTCATCATATTGTGATCACTTTAGACAGCCAAAGTGTTTGCCTCAGGCAGCACCTGCACCTGTAACCATGACAACGGAGCCTTAATGATCACTTGGCCAACTGCCAGGTCCTTCTAGGGGCTCAGTTAATCAGGCCACACAGGACCAACTAGAAAACAAAATTGATTCGCCATACATTCACCTAGAGGAATCATTCAAGTTTTAAAACGCAGCTGTATGTCTCCTCTCTACAAGACTGAAAAACGTAAGCCCATAGGGCTTACGTTTTTCAGTCACCAAGCCTCCAAAAACTGCTGTGTCGATCAAAAATCCACAGATTTTCAGTGAGATCCTTATCTGATCATCAGATCTTGAGTGAGAGAGCAGGCAGTCACGACTTAAAAAATCCCCGAACAACTTGCCATAACGGGAAAACGGTACATCAGACCAGAATAATTTTTTCAGTAAAACGGATCTGAGTCTTGGGCCTCATTTAAAGCAAAATGTGAAGCCCTAACTTATTGTTAAAATAAATGATAGCCAGGTGATCCAAAGACTTGCCCGACGCTCACAAGGTGCTCATAAATCCCATATCTTCAACAATTTTTGAAATATCAGCCAAAGTTCGACATCATTGAAGAACCAAGAAAAAGCATTACAGACAGTCATTGTAATTGAAGCCCCTGTGTAACTGATAACAATCTCTCTCTCCTATTGAAGTTCATACATTAATCTGCTGTTTGATCTCTGTGGTCTGTGTGTGTGTGTGAGTGTGTGTTTGTTCTTATGACATTACATGGACCTAGACTTTAAACAGCACCGAAATTGGGGGACCCATTAGATTAATGAGGACACTTACTATAAATGTATCGTATGTGTCCCTAACATAAAACTTGTGTCCGAAGGACACATGTTTTTGAGTGTTTGTGTGTGAATTTGACACTGAAGCCTTAGCAACATGCCCACTTTTTAAGTGTTTGTTGACATTAGTCTCTTTAGTCTGTGTGTGTGAGATTGTGCTTGTATTGATGATATTAAGAGGACCTTGACTTTACACAACGCCAGTATTTGGGGACACATAGTATCAATGGGTACACAAAATAAATATATGTTATGTCCCCCCTAAATGATCCAGTGCTCAAAGCGCACATGTTTATTAGTGTCTATTTGTGTGAATGAAAGACATTGAAGCCTTTACAGCTAGCCAACTTATTTAGTGTTTGTGGACATTAGTCTCTGTGGTCTGTGTGTGTGGGTTTTTGTACTTATGACATCACAGGGACCCACACTGAAGTTGGGGGACACATAATATTAACCCCACTAGGTATATCAAGAACACAGCTCAAGGTCAGGTGCCAGGTGAAGGTGATCATTTTATAAAGCCACACATGACTTAAACACATGAATAAAGTCTCGTGCCATCCAGAACTAAATCCCGGCAGCTGCCCGAGCCCCATCACGATTCTGAATTGTCTGGTTGGGGCTCGGGCTTTAACAACCACTCTCCCCATAGCAAAGCTATGGAGGCGAGCCACATGTGTTCTTCCGTTCGTTTATTTGGGGCTCGGGCTTTGCAACGAGCCACTCTCCCCATAGCAAAGCTATGGGGAGAGTGGCTCGTGGCGAAGCCACGAGCCACATGTGTTTATTTTTTCTTCATTTTTTTTTTTTCATCATCTTGCAACCGAATTTCGATGTGTATCTAGTCCTAGGGCTTTGAGAAAACCCCACAAATTATATATCAAACGTGCGGCTCGGTCCCGATCGGTGTGCTATGACTTTTATAAGAATTTCGCAAAAATATGGCCGAGTTATTCGCGAAAAACTGCGAAAAATGTCCCATTGAAAATGAATGGGATTGCTCCTCGAACACACCTAAAAAACAGTCTTTTTCTAAGCACGACGGCGAAGCCGTCGTGTCACCTACAGAGCTCATTCAAACGTCAAAACGAAGCTCTATGTCTCCTCTGTTCTGGACTGAAACGATGCGCCCGTAGGGCGCACTGCTTTCAGTCAGCGAGCCTCAAATCTCCTTGCGTTAGCCCAAAATGACTTATTAGAGTGGAGTTTCAAATAAGATTTGAAAAAGCAGAGGGTGAGAGCAGGCAGTCACCACTCGAAAAAATCCCCGAACAACTTGCGATAACGGCAAAACGGTACATCGGACCCGAATAATTTTTCCAGAAAAACGGATCTGAGACTCTTGTGCCTCATATAAAAGAAAAAGTGAAGCCCTAACTCATCCTTAAATTAAATGAGAGACATCTGTTCGGTAGAAAGTCCATTACTCGCTCTCATTTACTTCCATTATAACTTCACATGTAGTCCTCATGAGTGATAGGTAGTTTGTAAATCGCGATAACTCTGTCATTTCTCACACTATCTTCATAAAAATTACATCTTCACGATCCCAAGACTCTCCCGACGCTTACGATGTCCTCAACATAAAAATAGGTCCAATGGTGACAAAGATACAGGCCGCTGTTTGACACTGTCAGAAGTCATCAAATTTCAGTCATTTTAGACAGCCAAAGTGTTTGCCTCAGGCCGCACCTGCACCTGTTACCATGACAACGGAGCCTTAATGATCACTTGGCCAACTGCCAGGTCCTTCTAGGAGCTCAGCTAATCAAGCCACACAGAACCAACTAGAAACAAAATTGATTCGCCATACATTCACCTAGAGGAATCATTCAAGTTTTAAAACGCAGCTGTATGTCTCTCTCTCAGAACTGAAAAACGTAAGCCCTACGGGCTTACGTTTTTCAGTCACCAAGCCTCCAAAAACTGCTGTGTCGATCAAAAATCCACAGATTTTCAGTGAGATCCTTATCTGATCATCAGATCTTGAGTGAGAGAGCAGGCAGTCACCACTTAAAAAATCCCCGAACAACTTGTCGTAACGGGAAAACGTACATCAGACCAGAAATAATTTTTTCAGAAAAACGGATCTGAGAGTCTTGGGCCTCATTTAAAGCAAAATGTGAAGCCCTAACTTATTATTAAAATAAATGAGAGCCAGCTGTTTGGTCCGAAGTACATAAATTTCTACCATAGAGGTCCATTCAAAGCTGAGAAATCGTGAATATTTTGGACAGGCTATTTGTCAATCACGATAACTCTGTCATTTCTTACACTATCTTCATCAAATTTATATATTCATGATCCCAAGACTTGCCCGACGCTCACAATGTGCTCATAAATCCCATATCTTCAACAATTTTTGAAATATCAGCCGATGTTCGACACCATTGAAGAACCAAGAAAAAGCATTACAGACAGTCATTGTAATTGAAACCCCTGTGTAACTGATAACAATCTATCTCTCCTTTTGAAGTTGATACATTAATCTGCTGTTTGATCTCTGTGGTCTGTGTGTGTGTGAGTGTGTGTTTGTTCTTATGACATTACAGGGACCTAGACTTTAAACAGCACCGAAATTGGGGGACCCATTGTATTAATGAGGACACTTACCATAAATGTATCGTATGTTCTTAACATAAACTTGTGTCCGAAGGACACATGTTTGTGAGTGTTTGTGTGTGAATTTGACACTGAAGCTTTAACAACATGCCCACTTTTAAAGTGTTTGTGGACATTAGACTCTGTGGTCTGTGTGTGTGAGAGTGTGCTTGTACTTATGACATTAAGACGAACTTGACTTTACACAACGCCCGTATTTGGGGACACATAGTATTAATGGGGACACATACTATAAAGGTATATTATGCCCCCCTAAATATTCCAGTGCGCGAAGCGCACGTTTTTGAATGTCTATGTTTGTGAATGAAAGACATTGAAGCCTTTACAGCTGGCCAACTTATTTAGTGGTTGTGACATCAGCCTCTGTGGTTTGTGTGCATGTGTGTGTGTTTTGTACTTATGACATTACAGGGACCTAGACTTTAAACAGCACCGAAATTGGGGGAAAAACAATATTAATGGGTACACTTACTTTAAATTTATAGTATGTGTTACTAAATAAAACTGTGCACGAAGCGCACATGCTCGTGAGTGTGTGTGCCCGTGAATTAATGACATGGAAGCCTTGTAAAGGTATATAAAAACACAACTCAAGGTCAGGTGCCAGGTGATGATGATCAGTTTATCAGGCCACACATGACTTAAACACATGAATAAAGTCTTGTGCCATCCAGAACTATTTTAGCATTTCATCCAGTTGAAATGCTGCTTGAGGCTGGACTGTATTAAAAGATAAATCCCGGCAGCGTGCCCGAGCCCCACTCACGATTCCCGCTGGAATTGTCTAGTTTGGGGCTCGGCTTAACGAGTTACTCTCCCATAGCAAAGTAGAGGGTGGCGGCCACGAGCCACATATGTTCTTCCGCTCATTATTTATTTATTTTTTCTTCATATTCCGCCAGATTTTCGATTCAAGATCTAGTCCTAGGGCTTTGAGAAAACCCCCACAAATCATATATCAAAACGTATGCTCATTCCCGATCGGTGTGCTATGACTTTCATAAGAATTTCAAAAAAATGCCCAAGTTATTCGAGAAAAACTGCAAAAAATGGACCCTTTAAAATAAATCCGATTTCTCCTCGAACACCCCGAAAAAACACGTTTTTTCTAAGCACGACGGGCGGTTGCCGGTCACCTACAGTGCTCATTCAAACGTCAAAACGCAGCTGTATGTCTCTTTGTTCAGGATTGAAAACGGTACGCCTGTAGGGCGACTGCTTTCAGTCAGCGAGCCCTCAAATCTCTTTGGCCGCCCAAAAATCACTTTTTTAGAGTGAAGATTTCAAATGAGATTTGAAAAATAGAGTGTGAGAGCAGGCAGTCACCACTAAAAAATCCCTAACAACTTGGCGATAACGGCAAAACGGTACATCGGACCTGAATAACTTTTTTCAGAAAAAACGGATCTGAGACTCTTGTGCCTCATATAAAAGAAAAAGTGAAGCCCTAACTCATTCTGAATTTAAATGACAGACATCTGTTCGGTAGAAAGTTCTCTACTCGCTCTCATCTACTTCCATTTTAACTTGAGATGTAGTTCTCATGAGTGACAGGTAGATTGTAAATCGCGATAACTCTGTCATTTCTCACACTATCTTCATAAAAATTACATATTCACGATCCCAAGACTCTCCCCGACGCTACGATGTCCTCAAAAAAATAGGTCCAATGGTGACAAAGATACAGGCTGCTGTTTGGCACTGTCAGAAATCATCAAATTTCAGTCATTTTAGACAGCCAAACTGTTGCATCTCCTCGCAGCTGTCCCTGTTACCATGACAACGGAGCCTTGATGATCACTTGGCCTTCTGCCAGGTGCTTCCAGAGGGTCAAGTAATGAAGCCACACTGGACCAAGTCATATACAGAACTGTATGTGACTTGCCCTGTTAAATGTAAGCAAGAGGGCTTACATTTAACAGGGCAAGTAAGCCTCCAAAAACTATGCATATTAGTCATGGATTTGAAAATACTGAATTCATCATTTAAAAATCTTTTTTCTGACATGAATAATCAGTAATAACACATTTCAGGACACACTAAGAAATGTGTGAAAAGAAAAGAATATGTTTGGTGACGTCAGTCACCAAACATATTCACACATCACTTTTCATGACATTGTTTGTCAGCTATAATTTACCTCCGTTAACCCAGAAATGTGATGACGTCACCAAACATATTCACATATCACTTTTCATGACATTGTTTGTCAGCTATAATTTACCTCCGTTAACCCAGAATTGTGATGTGTGAATATGTTTGGTGCCAGTCACCAAACATATTCACACATCACATTTCATGACATTGTTTGTCAGCTATAATTTACCTCAGTTAACCCAGAAATGTGATGTGTGAATATGTTTGGTGACGTCACCAAACATATTCACACATCACATTTCATGACATTGTTGTCATTGTTTGTCAGCTATAATTGTTGACATTGTTTGTCAGCTATAATTTACCTCCGTTAACTCCAGAAATGATGTGTGAATATGTTTGGTGACGCCAGTCACCAAACATATTCACACATCACTTTTCATGACATTGTTTGTCAGCTATAATTTACCTCAGTTAACCCAGAAATGTGATGTGTGAATATGTTTGGTGACGTCAGTCACCAAACATATTCACACATTCACACATTCACACAAGACGTCACCAAACATATTCACACATCACATTTCATGACATTGTGTGTTGTGTGTGCATGTGTTTGGTGATGTCAGTCAGTGACTGTGCTGGATAAAGGTGGCATTTTTCCCACATGAATAATCATCAATAATCACACACTTATAAAAGTGTTACTCATCATTAATCAGCATATGAGTAAAGGATAAGTAAATGTTTTACTCATCATAAATAAGCATATTAGTAAAGGGCTGGTAAATGTTCTACTCATCATTAATAAGCGCTTTTAGTTAATGATTACTAAATGTTTTACTCATCATTAGATAGTGTATCAGTCAAGAATTAATGAATATTTTACTCATCATTAGTAAGCATATTAGGAAAGGATTGTTTAATACTCAATTCATCATTACTAAAGCATTAGTGAAGGATTAGTAAATGTTTTACTAATCATTAATAAGCGTATTAGCAAAGTATGAATAAGTAATGAATTAATCATTTATAAAGCATTTTTCTGACATGAACAATCAGTAATAACTCATTTATAGACACACTTATAAATGTTTTTGAATGAAAGTTTTTTTACTTGCTACTGATAAAATGCTTTTGAGAAAAACCCCACAAATCATATATAGTCAGTAAGTCCTCAAATTTCCCCTCAAGGCCGACCCAAAGTCTCTGAATTTCGCTTTGAATGCTTCACTCTGATCAAACAATTTCTGCCTGGCAGACCTGATTTCTTAACTCCAAAAAGGTGCTGTCATTTAGCTAATCAAGCCACACAGGACCAAAACACAAGAATAAAGTCAATTGCCATTTTTACAGTGTTAGCTAACTATTTAACAATGTCACAGTCCCAGCTGCATAATGTAGCTAAAATTTGACTTCAGTTAGCCCAGAATGAAGTTAGGCGATGAAGCACAAATGTGTGCATGTGTGTGTTTTAATCTTCACACAATCTCCACCAATAAACACATAGTGTGTGTTAATGTGTTTAACTGCACGCGAAGCGTGCTTGTTGTTGTGTGTTTGTATGTGTATAAAGACCATTTGAGCTCAGTTTAAACAAGACCCCCACTCAAACACTGCTTGGTGACATCAGGCTGTTAGTGAGGGCAAACACCAACAGGAAAATCTCAAACACAGCTCAAGGTCAGGTGCCAGGTGATGATCATCAGCTAATCAGGCCACACATTACTTAAACACCTGAATGAAATCTCCTGCAATCTCCAGAACTATTCTAGCATGTCATCCAGCTGAAATGCTGCTTGAGGCTGGCCTGTATTAAAAGATATATCCCGGCAGCGGCCCGAGCCCCACTCACGATTCCCGCGGGAATTGTCTAGTTTGGGGCTCGGGCTTTGCAACGAGCCACTCTCCCCATAGCAAAGCTATGGAGAGAGTGGCTCGTGGCGAAGCCACGAGCCACATGTGTTCTTCCGCGCGTTTATTTTTTCTTCATTTTTTTTTTTTTCATCATCTTGCAACCGGAATTTCGATGTGTATCTAGTCCTAGGGCTTTGAGAAAACCCCCACAAATTATATATCAAAACGTGCGGCTCGGTCCCGATCGGTGTGCTATGACTTTTATAAGAATTTCGCAAAAATATGGCCGAGTTATTCGCGAAAAACTGCGAAAAATGTCCCATTGAAAATGAATGGGATTTCTCCCAAACACACCTAAAAACAGTTTTTTTAAGCACGACGGCGGTTGCCGTGTCACCTACAGAGCTCATTCAAACGCCAAAACGAAGTCAGCGCTGTAGGGCACTGCTTTCAGTCAGCGAGCCCTCAAATCTCCCTTGCGTTAGCCCAAAATGACTTATTAGAGTGGAGTTTCAAATAAGATTTGAAAAAGCAGAGGGTGAGAGCAGGCAGTCACCACTCAAAAAAAAATCCCTAACAACTTATGCGATAACGGCAAAACGGTACATCGGACCTAATAATTTTTCAGAAAACGGATCTGAGACTCTTGTGCCTCATATAAAAGAAAAAGTGAAGCCCTAACTCATCCTTAAATTAAATGAGAGACATCTGTTCGGTCCAAAAGTCCATTACTCGCTCTCATTTACTTCCATTATAACTTCACATGTAGTCCTCATGAGTGATAGGTAGTTTGTAAATCGCGATAACTCTGTCATTTCTCACACTATCTTCATAAAAATTACATCTTCACGATCCCAAGACTCTCCCGACGCTTACGATATCCTTAAATTAAAAATAGGTCCAATGATGACGAAGATACAAGCCGCTGTTTGACACTGTCAGAAGTCATCATATTGTGATCACTTTAGACAGCAAAAGTGTTTGCCTCAGGCAGCACCTGCACCTGTAACCATGACAACGGAGCCTTAATGATCACTTGGCCAACTGCCAGGTCCTTCTAGGGGCTCAGTTAATCAGGCCACACAGGACCAACTAGAAAACAAAATTGATTCGCCATACATTCACCTAGAGGAATCATTCAAGTTTTAAAACGCAGCTGTATGTCTCCTCTCCTCAGAACTAAAAAACGTAAGCCCATAGGGCTTACGTTTTTCAGTCACCAAGCCTCCAAAAACTGCTGTGTCGATAAAAAATCCACAGATTTTCAGTGAGATCCTTATCTGATCATCAGATCTTGAGTGAGAGAGCAGGCAGTCACGACTTAAAAAATCCCCGAACAACTTGCCATAACGGGAAAACGGTACATCAGACCAGAATAATTTTTTCAGAAAAACGGATCTGCGAGTCTTGGGCCTCATTTAAAGCAAAATGTGAAGCCCTAACTTATTGTTAAAATAAATGATAGCCAGGTGATCCAAAGACTTGCCCGACGCCACAAGGTGCTCATAAATCCCATATCTTCAACAATTTTTGAAATATCAGCCAAAGTTCGACATCATTGAAGAACCAAGAAAAAGCATTACAGACAGTCATTGTAATTGAAACCCCTGTGTAACTGATAACAATCTCTCCTATTGAAGTTCATACATTAATCTGCTGTTTGATCTCTGTGGTCTGTGTGTGTGTGTGTGTGCGTGTTTGTTCTTATGACATTACAGGGACCTAGACTTTAAACAGCACAAATTGGGGGGACCCATTGTATTAATGAGGACACTTACTATAAATGTATCGTATGTGTCCTAACATACAAACTTGTGTCCGAAGGACACATGTTTTTGAGTGTTTGTGTGTGAATTTGACACTGAAGCCTTAACAACATGCCCACTTTTTAAGTGTTTGTTGACATTAGTCTCTTTAGTCTGTGTGTGTGAGATTGTGCTTGTATTGATGATATTAAGAGGACCTTGACTTTACACAACGCCAGTATTTGGGGACACATAGTATCAATGGGTACACAAAATAAATATATGTTATGTCCCCCTTAAATGATCCAGTGCTCAAAGCGCACATGTTTATTAGTGTCTATTTGTGTGAATGAAAGACATTGAAGCCTTTACAGCTAGCCAACTTATTTAGTGTTTGTGGACATTAGTCTCTGTGGTCTGTGTGTGTGTGTTTTTGTACTTATGACATCACAGGGACCCACACTGAAGTTGGGGGACACATAATATTAACCCCACTAGGTATATCAAGAACACAGCTCAAGGTCAGGTGCCAGGTGAAGGTGATCATTTTATAAAGCCACACATGACTTAAACACATGAATAAAGTCTCGTGCCATCCAGAACTAAATCCCGGCAGCTGCCCGAGCCCCACTCACGATTCCCGCGGGAATTGTCTAGTTTTTTTTCTTCATCTTGCAACCGAAATTTCGATGTGTATCTAGTCCTAGGGCTTTGAGAAAACCCCAACAAATTATATATCAAATCGTGCGGCTCGGTCCCGATCGGTGTGCTATGACTTTTATAAGAATTTTGCGAAAAAATGGCCGAGTTATTCGCAAAAAACTACGAAAAAAGTCCCATTGAAAATGAATGGGATTTCTCCCGAACACACCAAAAAATCACTGTTTTTCTAAGCACGACGGCGGTTGCCGTGGTCACCTACAGAGCTCATTCAAACGTCAAAACGCAGCTCTAAGTCTCCTCTGTTTAGGACTGAACGGTCGCCCATCGTTTTTCAGTCAGCGAGCCCTCAAATCTCCCTTGCGTCAGTCAAAAATGACTTCTTAGAGTGGAGTTTCAAATGCGATTTGAAATAATAGAGTGTGAGAGCAGGCAGTCACCACTCGAAAAAATCCCTGAACAACTTGCGATAACGGCAAAACGGTACATCGGACCCGAATAATTTTTTCAGAAAAACGGATCTGAGACTCTTGTGGCTCATATAAAAGAAAAAGTGAAGCCCTAACTCATTCTTAAAATAAATGAGAGACATCTGTTCGGTCCAAAGTCCATTACTCGCTCTCATCTACTTCCATTATAACTTGACATGTTGTCCTCATGAGTGACAGGTAGTTTGTAAATCGCGATAACTCTGTCATTTCTCACACTATCTTCATAAAAATTACGTCTTCACGATCCCAAGACTCTCCGACGCTACGATGTCCTTACATTAAAAATAGGTCCAATGGTGACAAAGATACAGGCCGCTGTTTGACACTGTCAGAAGTCATCAAATTTCAGTCATTTTAGACAGCCAAAGTGTTGCATCTCGCAGCTGTCCCTGTTACCATGACAACGGAGCCTTAATCATCACTTGGCCTGCTGCCAGGTGCTTCCAGGAGCTCATCTAATCAAGCCACACAGGACCAAGTCACATACAAAACTGTATGTGACTTGACCTGTAGAGTGTAAGCCCGTAGGGCTTACAGTCTAAAGGTCAAGTAAGCCTCCAAAAAACTATGCATATTAGTCAAGGATTTGTAAATACTGAATTCATCATTTAAAAATCTTTTTTCTGACATGAATAATCAGTAATAACACATTTCAGGACACACTAAGAAATGTGTTACTCATCATTAATAATCACATAAGAAAAGGATTAGTAAATGTTTTACTTATCATTAATAAGCATATTAGAAAAGAATTAGTTAATGGTTTATTCATCATAAATAGGCATTTAAGAAAAGGATCAGTAAATGTTTCACTCATCATTAATAATCATATTAGTTAAGGAATAGTAAAAGTGTTACTCATCATTAATATGCATATTAGAAAAGGAATAGTTAATGTTTTACTCATAAATAAGCAGATTAGGGAAGGATTAGTAAATTTCAAATTCATCATTAATAAAGCATTTTTCCCACATGAATAATCATCAATAATCACACACTTATAAAAGTGTTACTCATTATTAATCAGCATATGAGTAAAGGATTAGTAAATGTTTTACTCATCATAAATAAGTAGATAAGCAAAAGATTAGTAAATGTTTTACTTAACATTAATAAGCATGTTAGTAAAGGCTTAGTGAATGTTTTACCAAACACTAATAAGCATATTAGAAATGGATTATTTTATACTGAATTCATCATTAATAAAGCATTAGTAAAGGATTAGTAAATGTTAAACTAATCATTAATAAGCGTATTAGTAAAGAATGAGTAAATACTGAATTTGTCATTTATAAAGTATTTTTCTGACATGAACAATCATTAATAACTCATTTATAGTCACACTTATAAATGCTCTTGAATAATTTTTTTTTTACCTGCTACTAGTCATTTGATTTGAGAAAAGCCCCACAAATCATATATCGTCAGTAAGTCCCCAAATTTCCCCTGCGTCTACCCAAAGTCTCTGATCAGAGTGAAGGATTCAAATGAAATTCAAACGATATCTGCCTGGCAAACCTGATTTTTTATCAACAAATATGTAATGTCATTTAGCCAATGAAACCACAAAGGACCAAAACACATGAATAAAGTCAATTGCCATCTTTACAGTGTTAGCTAACTATTTCACAGTGTCACTGTCCCAGTTGCATAATGTAGCTAAAATTTGACTTCAGTTAGCCCAGAATGAGGTTAGGCGCATGAAGAACAAATATTTGCATGTGTGTATTTTGGGTTAAAAGGAAATAATCTTCACACAGAATCTCCACCAATAAACACAAAGTGTGTGTCTATGTGTTTAACTGCACGCGAAGCGTGCATGTCTTTGTGTGTTTGTATGTTTATAAAGACCATTGGAGCTCAGTTTAAACAAGACCCCCACTCATACACTGCTTGGTGACATCAGTCTGTTAGAGAGGGCAAACACCATCACGAATTTCTTGAACACAGCTCAAGGTCAGGTGCCAGATGATGATCATCAGCTAATCAGGCCACACATGACTTAAACACCTGAATGAAGTCTCCTTGCCATCTCCAGAACTATTCCAGCATGTCATCCAGCTGAAATGCTGCTTGAGGCTGTCCTGTATTTAATTGATAAATCCCGGCAGCGGCCCGAGCCCCACTCACGATTCACGCGGGAATTGTCTAGTTTGGGGCTCGGGCTTCGAACGAGCCACTCTCCCCATAGCAAAGCTAGAGAGTGGCCACGAGCCACATATGCTCTTCCGTTCGTTTATTTATTTATTTTTTCTTCATATTCCGCCTGATTTTTGATTTGCATCTAGTCCTAGGGCTTTGAGAAAACCCCCACAAATTATATATCAAAACGTATGCTCGGTCCCGATCGGTGTGCTATGACTTTTATAAGAATTTCAAAAAAATGGCCGAGTTATTCGCGAAAAACTGCGAAAAAAAAGTCCCATTGAAAATGAATGGGATTTCTCCCAAACACACCAAAAATCACTGTTTTTAAGCACGACGGCGGTTGCCGTGTCACTTACAGAGCTCATTCAAACGACAAAACGAAGCTGTATGTCTCCTCAGATTGACTGGCAGTGCACGTAGGGCTCAGTCAGCGAGCCCTCAAATCTCCCTTGCGCTAGCCCAAAATGACTTATTAGAGTGGAGTTTCAAATGTGATTTGAAATAACAGAGGGTGTGAGCAGGCAGTCACCACTCGAAAAATTCCCCGAACAACTTGCGATAACGGCAAAACGGTACATCGGACCTGAATAACTTTTTCAGAAAAACGGATCTGAGACTCTTGTGCCTCATATAAAAGAAAAAGTGAAGCCCTAACTCATTCTGAATTTAAATGACAGACATCTGTTCGGTAGAAAGTTCTCTACTCGCTCTCATCTACTTCCATTTTAACTTGAGATGTAGTTCTCATGAGTGACAGGTAGATTGTAAATCGCGATAACTCTGTCATTTCTCACACTATCTTCATAAAAATTACATATTCACGATCCCAAGACTCTCCCGACGCTTACGATGTCCTCAAAAAAAAAATAGGTCCAATGGTGACAAAGATACAGGCTGCTGTTTGGCACTGTCAGAAATCATCAAATTTCAGTCATTTTAGACAGCCAAACTGTTGCATCTCCTCGCAGCTGTCCCTGTTACCATGACAACGGAGCCTTGATGATCACTTGGCCTTCTGCCAGGTGCTTCCAGAGGGTCAAGTAATGAAGCCACACTGGACCAAGTCATATACAGAACTGTAGATTTGCCCTGTTAAATGTAAGACCAAGAGGGCTTACATTTAACAGGGCAAGTAAGCCTCCAAAAACTATGCATATTAGTCATGGATTTGAAAATACTGAATTCATCATTTAAAAATCTTTTTTCTGACATGAATAATCAGTAATAACACATTTCAGGACACACTAAGAAATGTGTGAAAAGAAAAGAATATGTTTGGTGACGTCAGTCACCAAACATATTCACACATCACTTTTCATGACATTGTTTGTCAGCTATAATTTACCTCCGTTAACCCAGAAATGTGATGACGACACCAAACATATTCACATATCACTTTTCATGACATTGTTTGTCAGCTATAATTTACCTCCGTTAACCCAGAAATGTGATGTGTGAATATGTTTGGTGACAGTCACCAAACATATTCACACATCACATTTCATGACATTGTTTGTCAGCTATAATTTACCTCAGTTAACCCAGAAATGTGATGTGTGAATATGTTTGGTGACGCGTCACCAAACATATTCACACATCACATTTCATGACATTGTTGTCATTGTTTGTCAGCTATAATTGTTGACATTGTTTGTCAGCTATAATTTACCTCCGTTAACCCAGCAATGTGATGTGAATATGTTTGGTGACGCGTCACCAAACATATTCACACATCACATTTCATGACATTGTTGTCATTGTTTGTCAGCTATAATTGTTGACATTGTTTGTCAGCTATAATTTACCTCCGTTAACCCAGAAATCAGATGTGTGAATATGTTTGGTGACGCCAGTCACCAAACATATTCACACATCACTTTTCATGACATTGTTTGTCAGCTATAATTTACCTCAGTTAACCCAGAAATGTGATGTGTGAATATGTTTGGTGACGCCAGTCACCAAACATATTCACACATTCACACATTCACACAAGACGCCACCAAACATATTCACACATCACATTTCATGACATTGTGTGTTGTGTGTGCATGTGTTTGGTGATGTCAGTCAGTGACTGTGCTGGATAAAGGTGGCATTTTTCCCACATGAATAATCATCAATAATCACACACTTATAAAAGTGTTACTCATCATTAATCAGCATATGAGTAAAGGATAAGTAAATGTTTTACTCATCATAAATAAGCATATTAGTAAAGGGCTGGTAAATGTTCTACTCATCATTAATAAGCCGCTTTTAGTTAATGATTACTAAATGTTTTACTCATCATTAGATAGTGTATCAGTCAAGAATTAATGAATATTTTACTCATCATTAGTAAGCATATTAGGAAAGGATTGTTTAATACTCAATTCATCATTACTAAAGCATTAGTGAAGGATTAGTAAATGTTTTACTAATCATTAATAAGCGTATTAGCAAAGTATGAATAAGTAATGAATTAATCATTTATAAAGCATTTTTCTGACATGAACAATCAGTAATAACTCATTTATAGACACACTTATAAATGTTTTTGAATGAAAGTTTTTTTACTTGCTACTGATAAAATGCTTTTGAGAAAAACCCCACAAATCATATATAGTCAGTAAGTCCTCAAATTTCAAGGCCGACCCAAAGTCTCTGAATTTCGTTTGAATGCTTCACTCTGATCAAACAATTTCTGCCTGGCAGACCTGATTTCTTAACTCCAAAAAGGTGCTGTCATTTAGCTAATCAAGCCACACAGGACCAAAACACAAGAATAAAGTCAATTGCCATTTTTACAGTGTTAGCTAACTATTTAACAATGTCACAGTCCCAGCTGCATAATGTAGCTAAAATTTGACTTCAGTTAGCCCAGAATGAAGTTAGGCGATGAAGCACAAATGTGTGCATGTGTGTGTTTTAATCTTCACACCGAATCTCCACCAATAAACACATAGTGTGTGTTAATGTGTTTAACTGCACGCGAAGCGTGCTTGTCGTTGTGTGTTTGTATGTGTATAAAGACCATTTGAGCTCAGTTTAAACAAGACCCCCACTCAAACACTGCTTGGTGACATCAGGCTGTTAGTGAGGGCAAACACCAACAGGAAAATCTCAAACACAGCTCAAGGTCAGGTGCCAGGTGATGATCATCAGCTAATCAGGCCACACATTACTTAAACACCTGAATGAAATCTCCTGCAATCTCCAGAACTATTCTAGCATGTCATCCAGCTGAAATGCTGCTTGAGGCTGGCCTGTATTAAAAGATATATCCCGGCAGCGGCCCGAGCCCCACTCACGATTCCCGCCGGAATTGTGTAGTTTAGGCTCGGGCTCAACCACTCTCCCCATAGCAAAGCTATGGGAGAGGCGCTTCCACGAGCCACATATGTTCTTCCGTTCGTTTATTTATTTATTTTTTCTTCATATTCCGCCAGATTTTCGATTCGCATCTAGTCCTAGGGCTTTGAGAAAACCCCCACAAATCATATATCAAAACGTGCGGCTCATTCCCGATCGGTGTGCTATGACTTTCATAAGAATTTCGCGAAAAAATGGCCGAGTTATTCGCGAAAAACTGCGAAAAATGGTCCCATTGAAATGAATACGATTTCTCCTCGAACACACCGAAAAAACACGGTTTTTCTAAGCACGACGGCGAAGCCGTCGTGTCACCTACAGTGCTCATTCAAACGTCAAAACGCAGCTGTATGTCTCCTCTGTTCAGGACTGAAAACGGTACGACGTTCGGTTTTCAGTCAGCGAGCCCTCAAATCTCCCTTGCGTCGCCCAAAAATCACTTTTTAGAGTGAAGATTTCAAATGAGATTTGAAAAATAGAGTGTGAGAGCAGGCAGTCACCACTCGAAAAAATCCCCGAACAACTTGCGATAACGGCAAAACGGTACATCGGACCTGAATAACTTTTTCAGAAAAACGGATCTGAGACTCTTGTGCCTCATATAAAAGAAAAAGTGAAGCCCTAACTCATTCTGAATTTAAATGACAGACATCTGTTCGGTAGAAAGTTCTCTACTCGCTCTCATCTACTTCCATTTTAACTTGAGATGTAGTTCTCATGAGTGACAGGTAGATTGTAAATCGCGATAACTCTGTCATTTCTCACACTATCTTCATAAAAATTACATATTCACGATCCCAAGACTCTCCCGACGCTTACGATGTCCTCAAAAAAAAAAATAGGTCCAATGGTGACAAAGATACAGGCTGCTGTTTGGCACTGTCAGAAATCATCAAATTTCAGTCATTTTAGACAGCCAAACTGTTGCATCTCCTCGCAGCTGTCCCTGTTACCATGACAACGGAGCCTTGATGATCACTTGGCCTTCTGCCAGGTGCTTCCAGAGGGTCAAGTAATGAAGCCACACTGGACCAAGTCATATACAGAACTGTATGTGACTTGCCCTGTTAAATGTAAGCCCGCAGGGCTTACATTTAACAGGGCAAGTAAGCCTCCAAAAACTATGCATATTAGTCATGGATTTGAAAATACTGAATTCATCATTTAAAAATCTTTTTTCTGACATGAATAATCAGTAATAACACATTTCAGGACACACTAAGAAATGTGTGAAAAGAAAAGAATATGTTTGGTGACGTCAGTCACCAAACATATTCACACATCACTTTTCATGACATTGTTTGTCAGCTATAATTTACCTCCGTTAACCCAGAAATGTGATGACGTCACCAAACATATTCACATATCACTTTTCATGACATTGTTTGTCAGCTATAATTTACCTCCGTTAACCCAGAAATGTGATGTGTGAATATGTTTGGTGACAGTCACCAAACATATTCACACATCACATTTCATGACATTGTTTGTCAGCTATAATTTACCTCAGTTAACCCAGAAATGTGATGTGTGAATATGTTTGGTGACGTCACCAAACATATTCACACATCACATTTCATGACATTGTTGTCATTGTTTGTCAGCTATAATTGTTGACATTGTTTGTCAGCTATAATTTACCTCCGTTAACCCAGAAATGTGATGTGTGAATATGTTTGGTGACGTCACCAAACATATTCACACATCACATTTCATGACATTGTTGTCATTGTTTGTCAGCTATAATTGTTGACATTGTTTGTCAGCTATAATTTACCTCCGTTAACCCAGAAATGTGATGTGTGAATATGTTTGGTGACGTCAGTCACCAAACATATTCACACATCACTTTTCATGACATTGTTTGTCAGCTATAATTTACCTCAGTTAACCCAGAAATGTGATGTGTGAATATGTTTGGTGACGTCAGTCACCAAACATATTCACACATTCACACATTCACACAAGACGTCACCAAACATATTCACACATCACATTTCATGACATTGTGTGTTGTGTGTGCATGTGTTTGGTGATGTCAGTCAGTGACTGTGCTGGATAAAGGTGGCATTTTTCCCACATGAATAATCATCAATAATCACACACTTATAAAAGTGTTACTCATCATTAATCAGCATATGAGTAAAGGATAAGTAAATGTTTTACTCATCATAAATAAGCATATTAGTAAAGGGCTGGTAAATGTTCTACTCATCATTAATAAGCGTTTTAGTTAATGATTACTAAATGTTTTACTCATCATTAGATAGTGTATCAGTCAAGAATTAATGAATATTTTACTCATCATTAGTAAGCATATTAGGAAAGGATTGTTTAATACTCAATTCATCATTACTAAAGCATTAGTGAAGGAAGGATTAGTAAATGTTTTACTAATCATTAATAAGCGTATTAGCAAAGTATGAATAAGTAATGAATTAATCATTTATAAAGCATTTTTCTGACATGAACAATCAGTAATAACTCATTTATAGACACACTTATAAATGTTTTTGAATGAAAGTTTTTTTACTTGCTACTGATAAAATGCTTTTGAGAAAAACCCCACAAATCATATATAGTCAGTAAGTCCTCAAATTTCCCCTGCGTCGACCCAAAGTCTCTGAATTTCGTTTGAATGCTTCACTCTGATCAAACAATTTCTGCCTGGCAGACCTGATTTCTTAACTCCAAAAAGGTGCTGTCATTTAGCTAATCAAGCCACACAGGACCAAAACACAAGAATAAAGTCAATTGCCATTTTTACAGTGTTAGCTAACTATTTAACAATGTCACAGTCCCAGCTGCATAATGTAGCTAAAATTTGACTTCAGTTAGCCCAGAATGAAGTTAGGCGCGAAGCACAAATGTGTGCATGTGTGTGTTTTAATCTTCACACCGAATCTCCACCAATAAACACATAGTGTGTGTTAATGTGTTTAACTGCACGAAGCGTGCATGTCTAATGTGTTTGTATGTGTATAAAGACCATTTGAGCTCAGTTTAAACAAGACCCCCACTCAAACACTGCTTGGTGACATCAGGCTGTTAGTGAGGGCAAACACCAACAGGAAAATCTCAAACACAGCTCAAGGTCAGGTGCCAGGTGATGATCATCAGCTAATCAGGCCACACATTACTTAAACACCTGAATGAAATCTCCTGCAATCTCCAGAACTATTCTAGCATGTCATCCAGCTGAAATGCTGCTTGAGGCTGGCCTGTATTAAAAGATATATCCCGGCAGCGGCCCGAGCCCCACTCACGATTCCCACGGGAAATGTCTAGTTGTATTTTTCTTTTTCTTCATCTTGCAACCAGAAATTTCGATGTGTATCTAGTCCTAGGGCTTTGAAAAACCCCAACAAATTATATATCAAAACGTGCGGCTCGGTCCCGATCGGTGTGCTATGACTTTTATAAGAATTTCGCGAAAAAATGGCCGAGTTATTCGCGAAAAACTGTGAAAAAAGTCCCATTGAAAATGAATGGGATTTCTCCAAAACACACCAAAAAATCACTGTTTTTCTAAGCACGACGGCGAAGCCGTCGTGTCACTTACAGAGCTCATTCAAACGTCAAAACGAAGCTCTATGTCTCCTCTGTTCAGGACTGAAAAGCAGTGCGCCCGTGACTACGTTTCAGTCAGAGAGCCCTCAAATCTCCTTTGCGCCCCCAAAAATGATGTGTTAGAGTGAAGTTTCAAAGCGAGATTTGAAAACTCAGAGTGTGAGAGCAGCCAGTCACCACTCGAAAAATCCCGAACAACTTGCGATAACGGCAAAAGCGGTACATCGGACCTGAATAATTTTTTCAGAAAAACGGATCTGAGACTCTTGTGCCTCATATAAAAGAAAAAGTGAAGCCCTAACTCATTCTTAAATTAAATGAGAGACATCTGTTCGGTAGAAAGTCCATTACTCGCTCTCATCTACTTCCATTATAACTTGACATGTAGTCCTCATGAGGGACAACTTGTTTGTAAATTGCAATAACTCTGTCATTTCTCACACTATGTACATAAAAATTACATATTCATGATCCCAAGACTTGCCGGACGCTCACGATATGCTCAGAAATCCCATATCATCTACGGTTTTTGAAATATAAGCAGCTGTTCGACACTGTCAGAAGTCATCATATTGTGATCCTTTAAGACAGGCAAAGTGTTGCATCTCCTCACAGCTGACCCTGTTTCCATGACAACGGAGCCTTAATGATCACTTGGCCTGCTGCCAGGTGCTTCCAGCAGCTCAGCTAATCAAGCCACACAGGACCAAGTCATATACAGAACTGTATGTGACTTGCCCTGTAAACTGTAAGCCTGCAGGGCTTACAGTTTACAGGGCAAGCAAGGCATCCAAGACTATGCATATTAGTCAAGGATTAGTAAATACTGAATTCATCGTTTATAAACCTTTTTTCTGACGTGAATAATCAGTAATAACACATTTAAGGACACACTAAGAAATGTGTTACTCATCATTAATAATCATATAAGAAAAGGATTAGTAAATGTTTTACTCATCATTAATAAGCATATTAGTAAAGGATTATTAAATGTTTTACTCATCATTAATAAGCATATTAGAAAAGGATTAGTTAATGTTTTACTCATAAATAAGCAGATTCGGGAAGGATTAGTAAATATCAAATTCATCATTAATAAAGCATTTTTCCCACGTGAATAATCATCAATAATCACACACTTATAAAAGTGTTACTCATCATTAATCAGCATTTGAGTAAAGGATAAGTAAATGCTTTACTCATCATAAATAAGTATAAAAGCAAAAGATTAGTAAATGTTTTACTTATCATCAATAAGCATGTTAGTAAAGGCTTAGTGAATGTTTTACCCATCACTAATAAACATATTAGTAAAGGGCTAGTAAATGTTTAACTCATCATTAATAAGCATTTTAGTTAAGGATTAGTCAATGTTTTACTCATCATTAGATAGCGTATCAGTCAAGGATTAATGAATATTTTACTCATCATTAATAAGCATATAAGAAAAGGATTATTTAATACTAAATTCATCATTAATAAAGCATTAGTAAAGGATTAGTAAATGTTTTACTAATCATTAATAAGCATATTAGTAAAGGATGAGTAAATACTGAATTCATCATTTATAAAGCATTTTTCTGACATGAACAATCAGTAATAACCAAATTATAGACACACCTATAATGTTATTGAATGAATTTTTTCTTGATTTGCTACTAGTCATAGGGTTTTGAGAAAAAACCCACAAATCATTTATAGTCAGCAAGTCCTCAAATTTCTCCTGCATCGACCCAAAGTCTCTGGTCAGAGTCACGGATTCAAACAAAATCAAACGATTTCTGCCTGGCAGACCTGATTTTTTATCTACAAAAAGGTGCTGACACTTAGCTAATCAGCCACACAGGACCAAAACACATGAATAAAGTCAATTGCCATCTTTACAGTGTTACCTAACTATTTCACAGTATCACTGTCCCAGCTGCATAGTGTAGCCAGAATTTGACTTCAGTTAGCCCAGGATGAGGTTAGGCGCATGAAGCACAGATATGTGCATGTGTGTATTTTGGATTAAAAAGGAAATAATCTTCACACAGAATCTCCACCAATAAACACAAAGTGTGTGTTTATGTGTTTAGCTGTGAAGCGTTCATGTCTTTGTGTGTTTGTATGTTTATAAAGACCATTGGAGATCAGTTTAAACAAGACCCCCACTCAAACACTGCTTGGTGACATCAGTCTGTTAGGGAGGCAAACACCTGCACAGGAATTTCTTGAACAAAGCTCAAGGTCAGGTGCCAGGTGATGATCATCAGCTAATCAGGCCACATATGACTTAAACACATGAATGAAGTCTCCTCCATCAGAACTATATCATCCAGCTGAAATGATCCAGCTGAGGCTAGCCAGGCTGCTTAAAAAGCTGGCCCGAGCCGAACTCACGATTCCAGGGAATTGTCTGGTTGGGGCTCGGGCTCTAACAACCCCTACTTAGCAAAGCTAGGCTTGGCTTCGCCACATGTGTTCTTACAAATTATATATCAAAACGCGGCTCGGTCCCGATCGGTGTGCTATGACTTTTATAAGAATTTCGCAAAAAAATGGCCGAGTTATTCGCGAAAAACTGCGAAAAAAGTCCCATTGAAAATGAATGGGATTTCTCCCGATCACACCAAAAAATCACTGTTTTTCTAAGCACGACGGCGAACGGGCGTACCGTTTTCAGTCAGCGAGCCCTCAAATCTCCCTTGCGTCGCCCCAAAATCACTTTTTAGAGTGAAGATTTCAAATGAGATTTGAAAAACAGAGGGTGAGAGCAGGCAGTCACCACTCGAAAAAATCCCCGAACAACTTGCGATAACGGCAAAATGGTACATCGGACCTGAATAATTTTTTCAGAAAAACGGATCTGAGACTCTTGTGCCTCATATAAAAGAAAAAGTGAAGCCCTAACTCATTCTTCAATTAAATGAGAGACATCTGTTCGGTAGAAAGTCCATTACTCGCTCTCATCTACTTCCATTATAACTTGACATGTAGTCCTCATGAGTGACAGGTAGTCTGTAAATCGCGATAACTCTGTCATTTCTCACACTATCTTCATAAAATTACATATTCACGATCCCAAGACTCTCCCGACGCTTACGATGTCCTCAACATAGAAATAAGTCCAATGGTGACAAAGATACAGGCCGCTGTTTGACACTGTCAGAAGTCATCAAATTTCAGTCATTTTAGACAGCCAAACTGTTGCAGCTCCTCGCAGCTGTCCCTGTTACCATGACAACGGAGTCTTAATCATCACTTGGCCTGCTGCCAGGTGCTTCCAGGAGCTCAGCTAATCAAGCCACACAGGACCAAGTCCTATGCAGAACTGTATGTGACTTGCCCTGTAAACTGTTTATAAAGACCATTGGAGCTCAGTTTAAACAAGACTCCCACTCATACACTGCTTGGTGACATCAGTCTGTTAGGGCGGACAAACACCCACAGGTATATCAAGAACACAGCTCAAGGTCAGGTGCCAGGTGATGATCATCAGCTAATCAGGCCACTCATGACTTAAACACATGAATGAAGTCTGCTGCCATATTCAGAACTATTCCAGCATGTCATCCAGCTGAAATGCTGATTGAGGCTGGCCTGTATCAAAAAGATAAATACCTGCAGCGGCCCAAGCCCCACTCACGATTCCCGCGGGAATTGTCTAGTCTAACTAATTACTGTTTCAATAGTTACTACGCCGTTTTAAGTAATTTGTTGTAGTTAGTAGTTACTTTTCCAAAGGGACAGTAACTAATGCGTTAGTGTTTTAAAAAACTTTTGCTGCTTGAACTGTGTGGCTCTGTCTCTGTGTCCTTCCTTGTTACCTGGCCTGCTGCAGCAGCACCATCGTCATCATCAGAGTTCTCTGTGTTTTTGTCACAAGATCTTTAGATTTACTTACGACAGACAAACATTTAGCTTTAGGACATAATGTACACCCCACATGTATGTTCTTGCCCTTTCCTGTTATATTTCCATCATGAAAACGTCAGTTTTAACTCTACAGAGTGCTCCAGACTCACCATTGCTGCATATAGCCACGTTGCCAGGTTTAGCGATTGAAATAAGCATTTTTAAAGAGAGAACCCTTCTCCCTTCATTTATGTATTCAACATTTGTTTGTTTGGAGGTGGAACAACTCTATCTTTAAACAGAAGTGAATTGATGGGCTACTGCTATTAGTGCCTCCGTTATTGCTAACAGTTTGTCCAACCTTATTTGTGTTACCAAAAAGACATGTCAGGCTTTTATCTAAGTTTTATATTAATTATCTACAGCTTTAGTGCGGTGAAAACAGTAATTGCTAGATTGGAAATAAATAATTTCTGGCTACATTGATTTCTTTTAAGTGGAAACATAATTTTTACAGTAAAATTTTAATTTGTTATTAAAGTTGGATAAAATCATTTTTAATCTACTAATTTTTGTCTGAACTGGGTTTATATTGATGGTAGATCATACACCAGATTCCTCCTGCAACTGCACTATTGGAACAAGCCCAAAAAACTGCAACCCACAACTCCTAATATATGCATGCAAGTTAGAAAAATAAGAAGCTGATAGTCGCTTATAGTAAGTGGACCTGGCAACTCAGGCATCTTGTTCTCTCGTGTGTCTGCGCGAGCCAGCTCCTGCCCTGTGGGCTGAGTGGATAACAGTAGCAGATGGGTGCTAAGTAACGTGCCACATTTCACACTCGGTAACAGTAACGGCGTAGTAGCTATTGAAACAGTAATTAGTTAGATTACCCGTTACTGGCAAAAGTAACAGAGTTACTCCCAGCACTACAGCCCAGCATCGACGCTCACAAATGCTAACGCACAAATGCACAACCCAGTACATATGGGGCCCCGTGGAGTGTGGTGTGGTCACCTGCGTTAGCAGTCCTCTCTCAGGCTGAAGTGAAGAAACTCTGAAACTGACCTCGCTCCTGCAGCCATTCTGTCTCAAACATGCCAGGAACTTGTGTTTTCATGTTTTCAGGCTTCTCATCATTAGTGATAATCTCCACGTTAGAATCGATAGTGCAAGTTCTGCTGCAGTGTCTGTGTAAAGGATCAGCCAATCACTTAACTGGCTCCGCCTTATGTGCTTTGATTGACAGACCAAGTCATTCTGCTGAAAAACGACATTATGAAATAAAAAGGCCATTGTTGAAAAAGACATTATGAAATTAAAAAGCCCATTGTGGAAAACGACATTATGTAATAAAAACTGACTTTGTAAAAAAAGTTTTTTTTATTTCATAAAGCTTGGAAATTAGGTAAAAAGTCATTATTTAAAAAAAAGAATGACATTTAAAATATTCATTATGAAATATTCAATTATAATAATTCAATATTAAAGAATAATAAAATATATTTCATTATAATATTGCCTTATTTTACAATTTAATGGCCATATTTCATATCTCTCTGTTATTTATCAAAATGGTATTTATTTCAAAATGTTGTTTTTATTTATTTCATTATGACTCTTTTGGGGTTCCATAGATAAAGCCTCCGGATCAGTCCAGAACAACTGAATGTAAAACTTAGAAAATGCCCCGGTGGAGAGTTATACTTCAAGATCGCTGATTGGCTCATTTCACTGTCAATCAAAAAGGGATTCGGCCTCAGACAGATTATCCAATCACCATGCTCAGCGTCCAGACCAGCCCACTGCCTCATAGACCCCCAGAGACGCTGAGCGTCCGATGGGCGGGACAAAGCCCAGCGTTTATCCAATGACCATCCAGTTTCCACAGTGGAACAACCCACTCTAAGCTTTCCTGCTGAAACCTGAAGACGCTCAGCGTCCGACTCCGACTGTAGCGCTGAGACGCTGCGGGGATGAATGAGAAGGAAGTTGTGCCAGTTACCTGTGACAAGTTGCTGATTCAGAACAAAAGATGAAGGTATTCTAGCTCATATTTCGTCAATGAAATGTACACACAGCAGTACATATCACCACTTTTTGGGGGGATATTTTAGGGGAAGCTGAGCTTCCCTTGCAGTCTTAGAGCAATCGCCACTATATATATATCTATATATATATAGATATATATATATATATTCATACATATATGCAATTAATCAGCCGATTAATTGGTAATCAGTGTTTTTTTAAGAGAAATATCTGTATCGGCATCGGCCTCAAAAAATCTAATCGGTTGGGCCCTAGTCTGAACCAACATGTACATTTGTATCTACATTTGTATATATATTAATTGTCCTGTCATATCTGATGCCGGATTCAAGCCCTTTGTCATAATGGAAACTTAACCTGATGGCAGCAGGAGTGTGATGCACATCTCACAAGCCAACAACAAACAGCCTGATCATCCGATCTATATATTCAGCTTCTCTCATTTCATGAAATTCAAAGGGGAAAAAAGACGGAGAAAAAAGAGAGAAAATAAATGTATGTCACTCAGTGTCTTAAGGATTTACCCGACAGACCAGAAATGCAGGTAGATCACAAGCATGATGAATGGGTTAGCCTGCTGCTGTGTAACTGTCTCTTAATTTTGTAGTCCTATAAATGACAAAGGAACTGACTACATCTGTCCCGGTAGCTGGCCCACATGGTGACGTGCTGCACGGCCTTCGATGCGCCCCGATGGCCAGTCCGTTTTCCCAGTTGCTGAAGTGACAGCTGACCGTCTCTGCTACGGGGTCTTTCCAGCACACTGTTTCCACGGTGGCGGGGATCATTCAGACCAATCAGTCGCTGCACCTCTGCCGTAGGGCATTTAAAGGCAAGGAGAGGTGTTCATTTGATTGGTGAAGACAACACTGGGCTGTGTTAAACCCACTCACGCCTTTTCTCCTCCCTCTCTGGCACTTGGGTGAAGGGGCAGGGATAGAGAATTCAGCCCTTACTCTTTTAACCCTATAATCTCTGACTTTTCTAAATCACTAAATCTTGTTGTCATAGGGCATGAAATGAAACCTGATAAAATTCAATTCACATGGAGTAACAGCAAGGAAAGGCAAGGCAAGGCAAGTTTATTTATATAGCACTTTTCCTACAACATATGTAACTCAAAGTGCCAGCACAGGGTGGACTCAATGTCCTAGGCTAGATTTCTGGCTAATTACAAGTAACTTGGTCCAGATGTCATGTGATTGCAATATTTTTGCTTCTCCACTGTGTCAATACTCTCACTATTTTAACCTATGTCAATCATTCTCAACCTAGAGTAATACAGTATAAATTTAATAGCATTTTATTCAAAACACTTCTTTTTAAGAAGATTAGAGGCTTAATCAATGACATTAAACATGGTGACTTAACCCCTTTAAATAAATGGGAATGGCTAAAATAAAACATCAGAAAGATTAGCATTCAATAAGGTAAAAAAAAAAGGCTCTTCGGAGAAGATAGCAACAGTTAGATATTATACCTAATATTAATCTGCTATGCAGTCGCACTCTCATGAATGAGAAGGAAAATTCTGAAATTTTTAAATTGCAGATGCAGTTAGATGACCTTTATACAATAAAAGCTAATGGTGCGTTCATTTGTTCCAGAGCAAGATGGATTGAGAATGGCGAAAAGAATTCATCATATTTCTTTAACCTAGAGAAACACAGACAAGGAAAAAAGGCAAAGAATAAACTTTGTTAATGACTGTTTGTTTGAAAATCAGAAAGTTATTGATAATCTTATACTTACATTTTATGAAAATCTCTATTCTTTTAATTATTCCAGCCAAGATACTGATCTTTTCCTAAACTTGGTTAATGACTGTACCCCTAAAATACAAGAAAATTTTAAATCAATAACAGAAGCTGAAATTTCAATAGCTGAACCTGACATTGCTGCATCACAGGTGCCTTACTGGGGGATTCCACTGGATGCGTATCCGGTCCTTCTCCGCTCCGCTCCGCTCCACTCCGTCATCTGACTCGCGACAACTCCCACTGGATCCGTCTGCGGAAGCATTGCGGCTCCGCCTTGCAGCGGGTCAACGAGCTCACAAAGTATTTTGTGGTTTTGCACCTCCAAAATCAAAAGCTCCTCATCCATGGTGAAGTGGGGTGAGACTGAACTTTTGACACCAGGTCTGTCTCCGCCCTAAATGACGTTTTTCCAGGTACAATACTTTTCCTTTGTTGACACGGTTTATTTTATTTTGAAACATCTATGGATATTTTATTTTGTGTTTGTGCTCAACTTCCCGTCCCGCACGATATTCTGTGTGCTAAATTGCTGCGCCGTGGTCCGGCATCTGGCAAAAATAGAAGCTCTGCGTATCTGCTCCATCTGCCGGAGGCTGGCAGAGCAGATACGCAGCCGTGACAGAGCCGTGCCGCAGCTGGTGGAAGTACACGCATTGCTTATAATGGAAACGGATCGGCCCCGCTGCCGCAGTGGAGCCGAGACAGACCGGTTATGCATGCAGTGGAATTTGGGCTTTAGGGTAAGTCACCAGGTCCTGATGGTATCACAAATGAGTTTTATAAGCACTTCTGGACAGAAATTAGAAATTTGATTTATAATGCTTTCAAAGAATGTACCTATTGACAACTCTCCTTTGTCACCAACTATGAAGCAAGGTATAACCACGCTTATACCTAAACCAAGTAAAGACAAACTATCCCTGGACAACTGGAGTCCTATCACACTTCTCTGCAGCGACTATAAGCTTTTAGCACATCTATGCAAATAGGCTTAAAAAAGGAATAAACTTGATAATTGATGAAACACAGTCAGCTTTCATCAAGGGGAGACATATTCTTAATCATACTTGTTTTATACTAGATTTACTTTATTATGATTCACTGTTACCACAGTGAATCATAGCTTGATAGCTTGATTCTGTTTTTAGATTTCTTTAAAGTTTTCAATTCCTTAGAGCACCCTTTTCTTTTTTTAAGGCCTAAAAATTTTTCAATTTTGGTCCACATTTCTGCAATGTTATTCAAATGTTTTACAAAGATATTAACAGCGGCATTTCTTTTAGCCTTGGATGCTCAAGATGGTTCTCAATTCAACAAGGCATTTGGCAAGGGTGTTCGATTAGTCCTTTATTGTTTACTATAGCTGCAGAACCACTTGAAGAACTCCCAAGACAAAAAGGCACTAATATTTTGGAAAGCGGATTTTAAATTTGCCAGTTTGCTGATGATACAGCCTTGCTTTTAGAAAATAATAATATGGTCTCAAAAGCAATTAATAAAATCAGTCTTTTTTCAAAAGCATCTGGTCTGACCTTAAATATAAAAAAAATGTGAAATACTGGCTGTTCATTACACTGCTATAAAATCCATAGCTAATATCCCACTTAAAGAACAGGTCAAATACCTTGGTATAGTAATTATGAACTAGACAATTCCCGCGGGAATCGTAAGTGGGGCTCGGGCCGCTGCCAGGATTTAGTTCTGGATGGCACGAGACTTATTCATGTGTTTAAGTCATGTGTGGCCTGATAAACTGATCATCATCACCTGTCACCTGACCTTGAGCTGTGTTCTTGATATACCTCGTGTGGTTTCCCAGCCTAATGTTCATAAAGACTTTATAGGTGTTTAGCTGTCAAGGCTTCCATGTCATTAATTCACAGGCACACGCTCAAAAGCATGTGCGCTTCGCGCACAGTTTAATTTAGTAAAACATACTATACATTTATATTAAGTGTCCCCATTAATATTGTGTCCCCCAATTTCGGTGTAGGTCCCCATAATGTCATAAGTACAAACACACACACACCACAGAGACTAATGTCCACAAACACTTTATAAGTTGGCCAGCTATAGTATGTGTCCCCAGTAATACTATGTGTCCCCAAATACTGGCGAAGTGTAAAGTCAAGGTCCTCTTTATATCATAAGTACAAGCACACTCTCACACACTCAGACTACAGAGACTAATGTCCACAAACACTTTAAAAGTGGGCATGTTGTTAAGGCTTCAGTGTCAAATTCACACACAAACACTCACAAACATGTGTCCTTCGGACACAAGTTTGTATTTAGGGACACATACTATACATCTATAGTAAGTGTCCCCATTAATACTATGGGTCCCCCAATTTCGGTGCTGTTTTAAAGTCTAGGTACCCGTAATGTCATAAGAACAAACACACATAGACCACAAAGATCAAACACCAGCAGCAGCTGGCAAAGTTATAATTAAGGCTCCGTTGTCATGGTTACAGGTGCAGGTGCGGCCTGAGGCAAACACTTTGGCTGTCTAAATGATCACTTTATGATGACTTCTGACAGTGTCGAACAGCTGCTTATACTTCAAAAACCGTAGAAGATATGGGATTTTTGAGCATATCGTGAGCGTCGGGCAAGTCTTGGGATCGTGAATATGTAATTTTTATGAAGATAGTGTGAGAAATGACAGAGTTATCGCGATTTACAAACAACTTGTCCCTCATGAGGACTACATGTCAATGTATAATTGAAGTAGATTAGAGCGAGTAATGGACTTTGACGGGAATAGCTGGCTGTCATTTAAATTCAGAATGAGTTAGGGCTTCACTTTTTCTTTTATATGAGGCACAAGAGTCTCAGATCCGTTTTTCTGAAAAAATTATTCAGGTTCGATGTACCGTTTTGCCGTTATCGCAAGTTGTTCGGGGATTTTTTCGAGTGGTGACTGCCTGCTCTCTCACTCTGTCTTTCAAATCTCGTTTGAAATCTTCACTCTAAAAAGTGATTTTGGGGCGACGCAAGGGAGATTTGAGGGCTCGCTGACTGAAAACCGTAAGCCCGGAGAAGTAGAGCTGCGTTTTGACGTTTCAGTGAGCTCTGTAAGTGCCACGACGGCTTCGTCGTCGTGCTTAGAAAAACAGTGATATTTTGGTGTGTTCGAGGAGTACCACTCTCTCCATAGCTTTGCTATGAGGAGAGTGGCTCGTTGCAAAGCCCGAGCCCCAAAAAATCTGAACAATACAGATGATTTGAACTTTACTTTCAAAATTAAAGTTATTCAGAAGTCTTTTCACTATTGGCTGTCACGGGACTTATCTATTTTTGGCCAAATCCTTTTGTCAAAAGCTTAAGGTTTCTCTAGACTTGTATATCCTTGTCATTCTTTTACACCTCATCTAAGGTAATTAAGTAATTTAACTGTACTATTTTCAAGTTCATCTGGAAAAACAAGACCCCTTATCTTTGCAGATCACAACTGGTTAGAGAATATGTATGACTGTATTTCTCAATCTCAGTCAATCTGGTACCATATCCCTCACAAATTATTTGATAAGATAGGAGGGATTACGTTCTTCTTTAAATGTGATTTTGAAGTGTCCAAAATCCCTTTTAGAGCTATCTAACTACCACAAACAGACGTTAATGTATGGAAAAATTATCTTTACCAACAATTTTTTAACTCACAATTCCCTTCTATGGAACAACAGAGTTCATTCATTCATTTTCTATACCCGGGTATCCCTTTCGGGGTTGCGGGGGGCTGGAGCCTATCGGGCGAGAGGTAGGGTACACCGTGTTGTCACTATAAACAGAAAATCTTTGTATTTAGTCGACTGGGTTAAAAATGGTGTTAATTTTGTTTGTGATTTATTGAATTCATATGGTCTTTTGTTTTCTTCTGAAGACATTTCTCAGGAAGTACAAAATTATTGTTTCAAGTAAATTCTATGACAAACTACGCAGATCAATCCACGTTTCATGCCTTCCTTAAAGGTTGGTGATGTCAATCTATTGGATAGAAAATATAGTAACAGAATAATTGGCAAGGTTGTGATTCAGTTTTTAGAATGAAGAACAACTTGTGGAAAAGTACAACATGCAATTGCATTTTAAGTCCCAATATGCTTAAGAATATGATAATACTAACTATAACCTCTGTTTTAGGCCGCAAGTCTAGGACTGAAGCTACATATGATTAGATCTGAAATATCTTGATCTGGAATATATTGAACATGTTGATGCAAGATGTGTTTATGTATGCAAGCCTGTAGGGATTAAGGAGAGTTCTTTACCTCCATATGTAAAATAAATCAACTCTGATCCACTTCTGAGTCATCGAGCAGTTGGTTCTATTACTGTGTAGTTATTTGAAGTGATTTTAGTGCAGTGATTTGAGACACTTGGAAAGACATATTAACTGAGACTGTTTTACAAGTTCATAAGTAACTGACTACATGAAATTGGATAACTATTTTTGCCCAGTCTATCTGCCCTGTGTTAGGAGCAAGGGCTTTTCAGACCACATCTGACATTTAAAATATGGCCCTTTGTTTCAGGTTTCTACACCACCGATGCCGCTGGCAGGGCCCTCACATACTACAAGCTTTGCAGCTACCACCACGTCACTAAGATCAGTAAGTAAAGCTGTCATATGTGACCAAATAATGTACTGTAGGACACACTGGAAATGACAACAGATGGATATATTGTGTGCAAATCAGGATAGCTGTTGGCAAACTGAATAAAGCCTTTTATTACTTAAACAAAAGTGCGCTTGATATAATTCATTTTTGTTAATTTTGAAGTTCAATGTTGGTCATAGCTTTCTTTTCATAGGTACCTCTGCCATCCATCCCACGATTTACTGGTGCTCGAGCAGGATACATGAACCGAAGGCATGTCAAAACATACACAAAGGAAGTTGTATGTTTGCCTTTTTCGCCAGATAAATCTGTTTTTGTTATACCCCGAGGAGATACTAGGACAAGGTTAGCTCAGGCTGGCCTTGTTGGAAAAATTTCATTTTCCACAGCATGGTCTGAAGACCAACTGAAAAATGAAATTACAGCTATCTTCAGCGGACCGTTTGGGTTATCAGAGCATCAGATACTCCCATTTCACTATTTGAGCACCATCAAGGGGAGTAAGAAACTGATGAAACCAAGAGTCACGTCCAATTTCCCATGGAGTGGGAAGGAAGTTGCCCCTGTGTGTTGCGGCACCTGTCTGTACATTCTTGCAGAAATGGAACTTCCAGCACAGGTGAGCATGTTGTATAATGTGGCGGAGAACATAGTGAGACAAATTAGTGTACAGCTTTGCATTTCCTTGAGCTAGTATTGTAACTTCTGGACCAACAGTCTACCACTGCACACAGGATAGAACATATCTGTAATTGTTAGGTCCATATTTGGACAGTAATACAGATTTTCAAATTTTGGCTCTGTACACCATCACAGTATGGTTAAAATATCAGGAGTTTAAGCATTTTTATACATGGTCCACTTATTTTAGGGCTCAAAGAAACAGGACAAACTAAATAACTGTAAATAATTGAAATAAAATGTTCTTTTTTTAAAGAGTCCTTTGCAGGAGGAACTGTCTGATGACACTGATTTTGAAAGCTCAGCTCTGCAAGGAAAGAGAGGTGTGTACCAAGTAAAATAAAGTACTTCTTACACCCTTCACCTGTATGAAGATCATTGTAAATATTAGCCTCTAATGTAATGTGGGACACTTCAGCTCAAATGCATTTAAGTGAACATGACTGGTTTTGAATTCAAGCATGTAATCATGTCACTTTGTGTTCATGATGTTTCATGATTTTTTTCATTTGAAAAATGTTAGCTGTCTTACTTCAGAAACAACTGTTTCTGAAGTGGGACACCGCATGTGACTAATGTTGGACAGTCAGTTATTATGTTATTTAATTATGATGTATGAAAGTTAAATGTCTTCATGTATATTTATTAAATGTAGCCTTTGTAATTTGTTTGATGATCAGGACAAAGCCCTTTCATAAATGAATTATGAAAACTTCAGTTGGGGATTTTCCAAAGTGTTAAACTTTTTATTTCTCTTGAAGCATGGAAAAAAATAATACATGATAATCATTGTTATGTGTGGTGGCAGCTGGGGTCTCCTCTCTCTGTCTCCCCCTCCCTCCTCCCTCTACCTGTGTGGCTGCAACACCTGTGTGCTGTTGGCGCTCAGGTGTGGCAGGTCAGCATTTAGTGGAGCTGGGAGAGGAACTTGGCAGAGAGAGCTGGGAAGCTGGGCTGCACACACACACATAGATTTACCTGCAGACAGGTTTGAAGGAGGTTTTCTACTTGTGTTCTTTTGTTTAAATGTTCCTCCTTTAATCATGTGTTTGTTTTCTCTTTCTTCCCCAGGAATATCAGATTGCTGGGTTTTGTTGTTTTAGTTTGGCTGTAGTGTGCTGGTAGTCCTATTTTCGCGGCTTATTTTCTTAAAGATAGGGTTATTTTTTTGGTTAGGCAGTTTAGTTACGGGGTGGTGGCTGGTTCGATGGCCCACTGTGTGGTTAGCCATGTCCACCATCCCTCTTTTGTTCTTTTTGGCCAGCACCTGCAGCCTTTTTATTTTCTTTCCTTTGCTTAAGTAAATATTTAAGTTGATTTGTGCTAAATAAAATATACATTCTTTTGAAAACTCCTAACATCTTTGTTTGTGTCCTTTTATATGCTACTGGTCTCTTTGAGTTGAGCCTTATAACTTTAATTGGTGATTGATTGTTATTTATATGCTCCAGAGGCCGTAACATATATGGGGGGCTCGTCAAAAACGTGTTTGTGTAGGCTTTGTTTAAAAATTCATTTACTGAGCAAAACGCGACTTCCGGTGGCACGAGGGTGAAAATGGCTGCGTGAGAACTCAGCTCGCAACTGAACTACCACTTATCCCTCTTTAATTCAGGAGACTGATCTCTAAAGTGTCCCCGGGCACGCAATAATGTCAGGGGGAGGAGAAAAGGGCCGTAACACGGCATTGAGAAGCAAAAGAAAAGAAGCAGACAATGACGACGCGGCTAACGAGGACAAAGCTATGCTAGGTGACAGGACCTCGCTAGCCTCCATTCGGGACACCATAAATGAGACTATGACCAAAGCAATGTCTGAACTGGAAAACAAGCTCTTCAAACAGCTGTCGGAGTTCCAATTCAACTTTCAACAGGATGTTAAAAAACAGCTCGACGAGATGAGCGCAGACATTAACCGGAGGTTGGAGGAGACCGCAGGGAAAATAGGGACTGCGTCACGCCGACTTGATGAAGCTGAAGGGCGCATCGGAGAGGTGGAGTCGTTCGGCGCGGAGGTCGGGGAGGCTTTAGACCTGATGCACAAGACCCAACTTGATTTAAAATCAAAGATAACCGAGCTTGAAGGACACTCTCGCCGTAACAACATCCGGATTTACGGTATCAAGGAGGGAGTTGAAGGGACCTCGATGATTCATTATATTGAAAACCTCATAAAAACTGAACTGGGTGACAGCACCGGCCTAAAGGAACTGGGTATTGAACGCGCGCACCGGGCGCTTGGACCCAAGCCCGCGGAGACGGCTCCTCCGAGATCCACTGTGGTGAGATTCCTAAAGTACACAACCAAAGAAAACATCATCGGCGCAGCCTGGAAAAAGCCTATCATGGTCGAGGGTAAAAGAATATTCTTCGACCACGACTATGCAACAGGAGTGATGGAGAAAAGAAGAGCGTACCTGCCAATTAAAAAGGTACTAAAACAAGAGGGCGTAAGATTCCACACACCGATGACTAAAATGCGTGTTTTTCTGGACTCGGGGACAGTTACATACGAGAGCGCGGACCAAGCCGCCAAAGATTTAAGATCCAAGGGCTTTGCGATACCACAGGGACCCGAGAACAAACCGAGAGAAACGTGGAGGCTGAACACCAGGTGGGAGAAGGGGGAGTACCAGCACAGGATCAGGGAGAAACTCCGCGGATATCTTCACCCAGCCGAAGTGGACACAGCGGACTGACAACATGCCTCACTGCCTTCTTAACAAGGCCGACGTCACAAACTGCCTCATTTTATGTGTATTTATACGTGCGATGGGACAGTTACGGTAGGCTGAGCTCCCCAAAATCCTTAAACTTTTCAGTTAAGATCATAGCCTCCTCTGTTTTTTCTCTTCTTTCTTTTCTTCCTTCTCTGCGGAAAATGTATGCTTAGCCCACTTTCGTATTACTGATGATTGACTGCATACAACTCAGGCTGATCGTAAATGGCCCTTTGTAATTTGATTTCATTTAATGACGTGGTGGTTAGTTTATAGTCTGAATGACAAACATCTCAACAAGTAACCCGAGGGGGCCCCGCCACCTGCTGGCGGGAACACTCCCCCACATGAGAGGTGTCGGGATCACCTCATCGTTGGAAGACCAGACGCTGTTCATTCATGTTCTTTTTTGCTGTTGCTGTTCAATGCTTATTGTACATAGTTATTCTTTGTTGTTTTGGGGGACCATGACTACCTACATTAGAGATTTTTTGTTAATAAATGCATAACAAAGAGTTTAAAATTATCACTCTTAATGTGAATGGCCTGACTGGACCTATTAAAAGAAAGAAAATCATATCTAAAACTAGAAAAGAAAAAGCACAAATTATTTTTTGGCAAGAGACCCATCTAACCAGTCATGAACATGAAAAAATAAAGAAAATGGGTTTTAGACACACATACTACTCATCTTTTAAAACAGGGCGTAAAAGGGGTGTGGCAATCCTAATACCCAACTCAGTTCAATTCGAGCTTTTGTCTGAGACTAAGGACACAGAGGGCAGGTTTATTATAGTGAGAGGTAAATTAGATGGCAAAGAGGTGACCTTGATGAATGTATATGCCCCTCCTGGCAGTAAGAGGTTATTCTATAAAAAAATACTTGAATTTATTGAATCCCAAAATGCTGGAGTCATGATCTGTGCAGGAGATTTTAATATGATACTGAATCCAAAACTTGATACGACAAATAAAAAAAGGAAAATTACCCGTACTGAAGGATGGTTCAAAAAAAGAATGCAGGATATAGGTCTAATAGATGTTTGGAGAGACTTTCATAATAAAGACAGAGAATATACATTTTATTCAAACCGACATAACGTTTATTCAAGGATTGATCATTTGTTTATGCATGCCTCAGAGAGGCACAGAATAAAGGAATGTGAAATAAATCAAAGAGACCTCTCGGATCACTCCACTGTCTATCTAAAACTACACTTAGATAGCAGGCCTAAAATGACAACGTGGAGATTGAATATAAGTATGTTAAACAATCCTAGGTTCAAAGAAAAAATTAAGAATGAACTAAAAACATACTTGACAGATAATGATGATGGCAATGTGAATCCGGCGATTTTATGGGATGCAGCTAAAGCAGTCCTACGGGGCAAAATTATATCAGAAGCGGCTTTTAATAAAAAGGTAAAAGACAGAAAACTTCTGGATCTGCAAAAAAAGCTTACAGATCTTGAACAACTACATAGTAAAAACAAGGATCCTCAACTGCTTCTAGAAATGAGACCAATTAAACAAGAAATAGACAAGATCTACTGTGATGAAATAGAGAAAAAGCTTAGATTTATAAAACAGCAACACTATGAAGCAGGCTCCAAAGCCTCTAAGATACTAGCCTGGAGACTGCGAAAACAACAATCAGAGAATACTATTTATAAAATCAAAGACCCTATATCCAAAAAGATTACTTATAAACTAGAAGGAATTAAAAAAGCATTTGAGAAATTCTACAAGACTTTATACACTCAATCAATACCACCTGATGCCTGCAAAGTTGAAGAGTTTTTGAATCAGTTAGACCTGCCCTGTCTAGGTAACATACATAACGACAAGCTAATTAGAGAAATATCCGTTGAGGAGATTAGTAAGGCAATTTCTTCCCTTAAATCCTGCAAATCTCTAGGGACTGACGGATTTCCAGGAGAATGGTATAAATCATTAAAGGAGGATTTAATACCAATACTACATAAGAGTTTCAACTACACCCTGAAGGAAGGAATCCTCCCCCCTTCCTGGAGTGAAGCTAATATTTCAATAATACCAAAAGAAGGTAAAGACTTACTAGAATGTGGGGCATATAGACCCATCAGTGTGCTGAACCAGGACTATAAACTATATGCTACTATCTTAACTAAAAGAATGGAGGAAATTATGCCCTTTTTGATAGATGAGGACCAATCAGGATTTATTCAAGGTCGGCAGACCCAGGATAATATAAGAAGAACCCTTCACACCATAGAACGTATAGAAAGAGGAAAATTTGGGGCTATCCTGCTAAGTTTAGATGCTGAAAAAGCGTTCGACACCGTGGGGTGGGAATTTCTTTATAAAGTTATGGAAAGATTTGGATTTCACCAGAAGTTCATAAATAGTATTAGGACATTATATACACATCCAGTAGCCAGAATTAAGGTTAATGGGGACCTATCAAACCCAATACACTTGCAGCGGGGGTGTCGACAGGGCTGCCCAGCTAGCCCTGGACTCTTTAACTTATTTATTGAACCTCTTGCCCAATTTATAAGACAGGATTCAATCCTAGAAGGTATTACAGTAAAAAACACAGAGTATAGGATATGCCTGTATGCAGATGATGTGCTTATCAGCCTAAAAAACCCTGAGTCTGGAATCCCTAGATTAATGGATTTGTTGCAGATATACGGCACAATGTCAGGCTATACCCTTAATATTGGCAAAACTCAGGCCTTAGTGTTTAACTTCATCCCACCACTAGAACTTAAAAATAAATACAAGTTTAATTGGGACTCAACATCCATTAAATATCTGGGTGTGAAACTAACAAAAGATATATCCCAACTCTATTCTGAAAATTACACACCTATTACTAAACAAATTAAAGATGACTTTGACAGATGGGCCCCTCTACCCCTTGACCTTGGTAGTAGAATTACGACAATAAAAACAAACATACTTCCCAGGGTGCTCTTCCTGTTCCAGTCTTTACCCGTTCATGTTCCTGATCAACAGTTTAGAGAATGGGACAAGGTGATATCTCGATTTATATGGAATGGAAAAGCTCCCAGGGTGAGATACAAAACATTGCAGTTGCCAAAACATAGAGGAGGGATGGCTTTACCAAGCCTTAAAGACTACTATATAGCAGCACAGATCAAGCCTCTGATGCTCTGGTGCAACCAAGAATATGTGGCAAAATGGAAATCCATGGAACTATCTCAGCAAGATATACCTTTACAGAGTTTGCTAGGATGCCCATTGACCACTAAACAATATAATATCCAGAGTAAATGGACTACATTTTCTTTGGAGACATGGGCCAGACTTGTGAAACAATTTAACCTGCAGAATGAAATCCGCATATTAACCTGGCCAATCTACGACCCAGACTTCAAGCGGGCTGTTCAGGATGGAGGACTCACTCATTGGTTACAAAAAGGAGTTACAACACTGTGTCTTATGGTTAATGACTTGGAATTTCCAGACTTTAAAACTATGTCAGAAAGATACAGCTTTGTGCGACAGGAATTTTACAAGTATCTCCAACTCCGTCATTATTTTGATAAAAATATTAAAGGACTTTTGTCCACAAATATGTCAGGTATCACACAAATGTTCATCAGAGCTTATAAAAAGAAATTGTCCAAAAAGATTATTGGAGAATTGTATAAGTATATAAATGAACTAAGAGGGCACTCAACAAATTATGTAAAGGAAAAATGGGAAAAGGAGTTGAGTATTTCTATTACGCAGGAAGAGTGGTCAAACATAATCAATACCCAAATCACAACCACAGCCTCTCATATGTGGAGAGATTTCTCATGGAAGAATCTTGTTCGTTTTTTTATTACCCCAAAGTTAAAATCAAGACAACCAAATGCACAGTCCGATTGCTGGAGAGAGTGTGGCAACAATATAGCTGACCACACCCACATATTCTGGGCTTGTCCAGTTATTAAACCCTTTTGGGAGGATGTCCACAATATAGTCAGAAATGTCTTAGGCAATGATTTTGTATTCTCCTGTCTGACTTTCTATCTTGGGAACATAGACTTGAAACTGCCCAAAAAGGATAGATACCTTTTGAAAATATTAATGGTGGCAAGCAAAAAAGCCATAACAAGGCGATGGCTTTGTAAGGAACCACCCACTGTCAATCAGTGGATAGACATTGTACTTAACATTCAAAGCATGGAACACATGACTTATAATCTAAGACTGCAGAGAGACAGGTATGAGGCTCTATGGAAGAAATGGGAAGCATACTTCACGCAAAGAGGTGATAATTTAGCTTAGATTTGTATATCTTTATAAACAAGGTTGGTAGTACTGTAGATATTGACTGTGGTCCCCCCAGAACATTGTTATTATTGATGTTCTTTATGTTGCTCTGTGTTTACCTATGTGACATGCAACTGTAGCTCCCCCTTTTATTATTGTTATTATTATTATTTATTTTATTTATTTATTATTATTATTATTTTTTTTATATATATATTTTTGGACTTTTCTCTTTACCTTCTTATTTTTATTTACTTTATTACCATTATCAACACTATCATTATTTCATTACTTAGTTAAATAAGTATCCGTACTTGAAATCATAGATATGAGTACATATGACCGTATGAATGCGTGCTAACGTGTATAGAATATGTAAGTAGTACGTATGTGCTTTTGAATGAATATTTATACAGATGTCCACCTGAATACTATTATTATTTTATTTACTATTCTTCTTAGCCCCCCCCCCCCTTTTTTTTTAATTTTTGACTCTGATTGTTATTTCTTTGATATTTTACGAGGCTGCTTAATCTCTTGTATCAACTTTCTCTCTGGAGTGTATAACAATGTCACTTGGCAGAGCTATTTTTTATTTTTTTATTTTTTGAAAATTGAAAAAATAAAGTATAAAAAAAAAAAAAAAAAAAATTCATTTACTGATAATTTTGGCTTGTTCTTTATCAATAAGAATGCGATTGCGTGATTTTTGGTAAATTGTATCATTAACGGATTTTTTTTTTCTTCTCTTCCACCTTAATTGTTAAAGTTAAATTGGAAGTCTTTTTTGTCATGATACATGATTGTTTAACTTTTTGCTCATCACGTTTGCCTACTTTTTGTGACTTTATTTCGACGTGCTCTTTGTGTTTTTTTACGTACGTGTATCGGGACCGTGTACCGATGCTGAACACGTCACTACTAAGCTGACGTTTGTCTGTGACTTCGTTGTGGATCTGGCTGCTCCAGCCTCGCCTGCTTCAAGATGTGTTAGAGTCAGAATCAGCCAACAACATCAGGACAAACTACAGGTCTGGAGCGTTAAAAGCTGATCTGGCTGCTCCAGCCCCTACGCCTGCTTCACAGCCTCAGTCGGGTGACTTGCTCCGCCTTAAAGAGCTGGAGCTTGAAATGCGTCGCTTGGCACTAAAAGAAAAGGAACTTGATAATGAAAAAGAATTAAAAGAAAAGCAATTAAATTTGGAATTCGAGGTTCGAAAAATGGAGTTTGATTATAAACAGTCAGTGTTGATAACCTCCTCTTCATCTTCATGTAGCGGCGAATTTGATTTAAATAAATATATTCGTCTAGTTCCACAATTTAATGATGAAAATGTTGATCGTTATTTTGTAATGTTTGAACGTGTTGCCAACACACTTAAATGGCCTAAAACTGTGTGGTCCCTGTTACTGCAGTCAGTATTTACGGGTAAAGCTCAGGCTGCTTATGCCTCCATGCCTTCTGATAGCTGCCAGGACTATGAAAAAGTAAAATGTGCGGTGCTCTTGGCGCTTATGAGCTTGTGCCGGAGGCCTACCGACAAAAATTCCGTGGTTATAAAAAGCCAGAAAATCAAACTTATTGTGAATTTGGTCGTGATAAAGAGTCCCTGTTTGACCGCTGGTGCCAATCAAAACAGGTAGATGATTTTCAGAAATTAAGAGATCTGATTCTTCTCGAAGAATTTAAAAATTGTCTTCCGGAGCGGATTGCCACCTACATAAATGAACAAAAGGTAACCACAGTTTCTGATGCTGCTGCTCTGGCAGACGAGTACGTTCTTACTCACAGGGACACTTATCAGCGGGTTTCTTGGCCGTCTGATCGCCACGCTCCTGTAGAAAAAACCTACGTTTTTCCGACTAAACAAAACGCTCAGGGGGAAGTTGAGAAAACTAAGGACACTGCTGGTGCTAAAGATCAAATTGTGTGCTTTTATTGTAAGAAACGTGGACATACCATTAATCAGTGTTTTGCCCTAGATAAAAAAAACAAAACATCAAAAGTTGTTAACTTAATGAAAACGGAGTCTAACACAGAGTTTACATCCTTTGACCAGCTCCCTTCCTCCTCTAACAGTGTTAAAACCGACCTTGGCATGTATGCTCCCTTTTTGATGAAAGGCATGGTGTCCTTGACTGACGGGGGTCCAAAAGTTCCTATTAGCATCTTGAGGGACAGCGCGGCTTCCCAGTCAGTTCTTTTAAAAGGGGTGTTGCCCTTGTCAGACAAATCTTCAACTAAATCCAGTGTGTTAGTTAGAGGGTTTGGGATGCAGTTTGTGCCGCTCCCTCTTCATGCCATACACCTGGAGTCAGAACTGGTAAAGGGGCAGGTGGTAGTGGGTGTTGCATCTCAGTTTCCCATAGATGGAGTGTCTCTTATCCTGGGCAATGATTTGGCCGGGGGTAAGGTTCTCTTAAATCCTGAGGTAACCGCTGTTCCCATGGCAGAGCACCCAGATGAGTTAGAGCAGAAGTTTCCTGATGTATTTTCGGTCTGTGCCGTCACCCGCGCTATGTCAGATAAAGAAAAACAGGGCCTTTTAAACGACATTGAATTAAATCTGGCTGATAGTTTCATGGCTAAAAATGTAGCGTTTGCAACAGAGATCCCGCCGGCTCCTTCTCATTTTGTGGCTGCTCCTGCAGCCCCGGTGGCTGGTTCCTCTGCTGCCGAGGACTTGAGTGTTAAAGTCGGTATGTCTCGTGAGCAGCTTATCTCTGAACAAAAATGTGATTCCTCTCTTTCCGCTATTTTTGGTGCCGTTGTGTCCGAGGCCGAGGCAGAAAAACTGTGCAGCTGCTATTTTTTAAAAGACGGGGTACTTGTGCGTAAATGGAAACCGCCACACGCATCAGCACAAGATGATTGGAGCGTTTTGACGCAAATTGTTGTCCCAAAATCATATCGTAATGAGGTTCTAAAGCTTGCACATGATAATCCGCTTGCTGGTCACTTGGGCGTTAATAAAACGTATGACCGTATTTTGCGGTGCTTTTTCTGGCCCGGATTAAAACGCGATGTACAGCGACATTGTAAGACGTGCCATGTTTGTCAAGTTTGCGGCAAGCCTAATCAAACTATTCCACAGTATCCATTATATCCGATTCCGGTTGTTGGTGAGCCGTTTGAACGTGTTATAGTGGACTGCGTCGGGCCTTTTCCGCGCACTAAAGCTGGTAATAAATTTCTGCTGACTATTATGTGTGCAACAACCCGCTTTCCTGAAGCAATTCCAATGCGCAAAATCACTGCCTCTGCTGTTGTGAAAGCCTTGATAAAATTCTTCTCTCTGTTTGGTTTACCTAAAGCAATACAGACCGATCAAGGTACTAATTTTATGTCACGAATTTTCACACAAGTTATGAAACAGCTTGGTATTACTCACCATTATTCAAGCGCTTATCACCCAGAGAGTCAAGGAGCTTTAGAGCGTTTTCATTCCACTTTAAAGAGTATGCTCCGTGCCTATTGTTTCGAGACTAACGGAGACTGGGATGAGGGAGTTCATCTCCTGCTTTTTGCAGCTCGTGAGGTAGTTCAGGAGTCTCTGGGGTTTAGCCCAGCGGAGCTGGTGTTTGCACACACCGTACGCGGTCCTTTAAAGCTTTTGCGGGAAAAGTGGCTGAGCAGTAATGACCCACAAAATTTGTGCGACTATGTCTCAAACTTTCGCTTTAAACTTCACAGGGCGTGCGAACTGGCTAAACAAAACATGTCTGTGGCTCAAACCAAAATGAAGTGCTGGTTTGACAAAGAAGCCAAGAATCGAAGCTACAGTCCCGGTGATAAGGTGCTTGTGTTGCTGCCTGTTTCCGGCTCAGCTTTGCAAGCTCGTTACAGTGGTCCATATATGATCAAGGAAAAAGTCGGTGACCGAGACTACATTGTAGCCACTCCTGACCGTAAACGACGTAGCAGACTGTGTCATATTAATATGCTGAAGCCCTACCTGGACAGAGACTTTGCTCATCTGACTCCTGACAGTGACGCAGGCTGCACCGTGCTTGCGCTGTCCAGTGCTGAAATGACTGATGGGTCTCCAGTGGGGGAGGAGCTGTCTAGTGCTGATATCCCCGAGGTATTGCCTACGGCAATTGCACCCGACCTCGAGGATATCGTTGGCCCGTCAGTTGAGGTTGTGCAGGGGAGACTTAAAAACTCCGAAATGTTGTCTAAGCTTGATGAATGTTTCGAGCATTTAACTGCCACTCAGCGTGAGAACATTGTGGTGTTAATAAAGTCAAATATCTCCTTATTTTCTGATGTGCCGACCAAAACTAATATCCTTGAGCACGACATTGATGTCGGAGATTCTGCTCCAATTAAACAACATGCTTACAGGGTAATCCAGAGAAACGTGCTCGGTTACAGAAGCAGGTCGATTACATGCTAGGGAACGGTATTGCAGAAGAGAGCTCCAGCTCATGGAGTTCGCCGTGTCTCCTCGCTATGAAGTCTGACGCCTCTGACCGCTTTTGCACTGATTTTCGTAAGGTCAATGCGGTCACTAAGCCCGACTGTTACCCACTTCCTCGAATCGAAGATTGTGTGGATAATGTCGGCAGTGCTAACTACGTGACTAAATTAGACCTTTTGAAAGGATACTGGCAGGTGCCTTTGACTCCTCGAGCAAAGGAGATAACTGCATTTGTCACCCCCGACGCTTTTCTCCAGTATACAGTTATGCCATTCGGTGTGCGAAACGCCCCAGCGACTTTTCAGCGTTTGGTTAATACTGTTTTGAGTGGGTTGTCGGGTTGCGAGGCCTATCTTGATGACATTGTGGTGTATTCAAGCTCATGGGAAGCTCATGTTGAGCAGCTTGGAGCAGTGTTTGCGCGGCTGTGCGATGCCAATCTCACGCTTAATTTGGCGAAGTGCGAGTTCGGTGAAGCTACTGTTACATATCTGGGAAAGATTGTGGGTCGGGGGCAGGTAAGGCCAGTAGAAACAAAGGTTGAGGCGATCCTGTCGTTCCCTGCTCCTGAGTCTCGACGTCAGTTGCGCCGATTTTTGGGGATGGCGGGGTATTATCGAAGTTTTTGCAGGAATTTCTCTGCTATCGCTGCCCCGTTGACTGACCTCCTCAGCCCGAAACGGCGGTTCCATTGGTCTGATGGTTGTCAGCGTGCGTTTGACTGCATTAAAGCATTATTATGCAATGCTCCAGTTTTAGCCACGCCCGCTTTTGATCGTCCTTTTAAACTCGCTGTTGACGCAAGTGACGCAGGGGCGGGTGCTATCCTCCTTCAAGATGATGAGGACGGACTTGAGCACCCGGTCTCCTACTTTTCAAAGAAATTTAATCGTCACCAACGTGTTTACTCCACGATAGAAAAGGAGGCGCTGGCGTTAGTCTTGGCTCTGTGTCATTTTGAGGTATACGTCGGTTCATCAATTTGTCCCGTGACTGTATACACTGATCACAATCCACTGGTTTTTATTAATCAAATGCGAAATAAAAATCAAAGGATCATGCGTTGGTCCCTCTTGTTGCAATCATTTAATCTGGACGTGAAGCACATCAGAGGCGCGAACAACGTGATTGCAGACGCGTTGTCCCGAGTATGTTGAGTGTATGTTTGGGTGAGCATACACCCAACATCTCAGGGTGGGGGTGTTATGTGTGGTGGCAGCTGGGGTCTCCTCTCTCTGTCTCCCCCTCCCTCCTCCCTCTACCTGTGTGGCTGCAACACCTGTGTGCTGTTGGCGCTCAGGTGTGGCAGGTCAGCATTTAGTGGAGCAGGGAGAGGAACTTGGCAGAGAGAGCTGGGAAGCTGGGCTGCACACACACACATAGATTTACCTGCAGACAGGTTTGGAGGAGGTTTTCTACTTGTTTTCTTTTGTTTAAATGTTCCTCCTTTAATCATGTGTTTGTTTTCTCTTTCTTCCCCAGGAATATCAGATTGCTGGGTTTTGTTGTTTTAGTTTGGCTGTAGTGTGCTGGTAGTCCCATTTTCGGCTTATTTTCTTAAAGATAGGGTTATTTTTTGGTTAGGCAGTTTAGTTACGGGGTGGTGGCTGGTTCGATGGCCCACTGTGTGGTTAGCCATGTCCACCATCCCTCTTTTGTTCTTTTTGGCCAGCACCTGCAGCCTTTTTATTTTCTTTCCTTTGCTTAAGTAAATATTTAAGTTGATTTGTGCTAAATAAAATATACATTCTTATGAAAACTCCTAACATCTTTGTTTGTGTCCTTTTATATGCTACTGGTCTCTTTGAGTTGAGCCTTATAACTTTAATTGGTGATTGATTGTTATTTATATGCTCCAGAGGCCGTAACAATCATAATATTTGGTTATTTTTCCTTAAAGGACATTACATTACATTATCATTACTATCAATCAAGCTGAGATAGACAGTGGTATGGAGAACTAGTGTTCATTGTGGTGACTGGCAATTATCTTTTTTTTATTTTAATGCCATATTTATGGCTTTATTACCTTTTTTTATAAGACTGACTTGATGAGGAAATTAATTATATGTAGCATTTTCCTTTCAAGTACAATAACTGAAAATTGCCTTCTGATTTAATAAGAGAACATGCTCAAAATTTCATATTGTTTGAAAAATATGTTGTGTTAATATATTGTATTAGCTTTGTATATAAATATGGTAAGTTAGAATTGACAAAAGTGTCCCACATTACACTAATTAACCATACTAAATTATTTTTGTCTATGTAGTGACACAAAGAATGACACCATCGTTATCCAGAGGGAATGCAATGAGACACAAGAAGCTGTTCAAGCCAGTGCTCCAAGTGATGATGCTGTGGGATTACTGCAAGGGCCAAATGAAGCTGCTGCTCACTTTGCTGATTTCATGTATATGTTGACATTTTCACATTTAAGTTTTGCTTAATGTTGGTCCACTTTGTTCCATTATTCACTTTGTTTCATGCCGTTGTGCTTTTTTTTAGCCCCATTGATTTTGATGAAGATGAAGCCATTGAGGAGGCCATCAGGCGCAGTCTTGTCAAAGAACCTGAGCAATCCTTACAGGACTCAACTTATACTTATGGGTCAGTGATAAATAAGAGTTCTCAAGATGAGAAATTCAGATGTTAAATGTTTTAAAATCAGCATCAGGTTTGTCAAAATGTACGTTTAGTATTTTTGTTTTGAAGGTCTGAGAGAACTTTGACCAAAGAAGAAATCATAGGAATAGTACGAGCACACAGTGAGGGGGTGGTCACACAAGCCTACAGACCAATCTACATCAGCCGAGGGAATGTGTGGACAACTGCCCTCCGACAGTTCAGCAGACGTAGGTTTGCTGACAGCACTGACATGCTGTATGTCACTTTTGCCAGCGATGAAGACACTAACGAGGATGCAGAAGACCTTGGAGGCCCCAGAAGAGAATTCTTCCGTCTGCTTGGAAAAGCTGTCTTTCAAGACAGTGGAGCATTTGAAGGTAATCTTTTTTTTTTTGCACAAGTGTTGTGTACAAAATTTTACATGTACTACTGTGCTGTGGTGATATTTTTATATATATATTATTTTTGAAATTTACATCAATCCCTGCTGTATTTTTGTGCTTGCTATTATTTTTGCAGCCTTAAAGCTGTGGTCTACGATTTGAAACCGCAGCCTGCCCCCCTTCCCTCACCTCTCCCCTCCGTGTTCCAAGATCCCGCCCCCAGCTCGTGACGCCTCATATAGCCCCTCGGACAGAGCTACGAGCGACTAGCACAATATACCAGCAGCAAACTCAATCAAAAACAGCTCAGCTCAACTGAAAGTATCAAACACGACAGACATCTCCCTTATAACACACAGCAGTAGCCATTTCAACTGGACCGGCGGCAATGCGGGTCTGGCGCCGCCAGAGCGGAGCCGAGTGTGGGGGAGGATTTATCTTTCTCAGCCTGTCCTCCCCAGCTCAGCTTAGAGTGCAAACGATTAGCGGCTAACAGGCTAACCGCTCCCCTACAAGTTATTAGCCCGTACAGGCACAAACTAACCAGAGTTATTCAGCAGACATCTCACACTGTAGTAAACAAAGCCATTACCTGATCAACCAGGGCGAAAGCGGCGATGCTGAAGGTCTGGACGGCGGCTGAGGCTGATTCGTTAAGCCGTTAGCCGCTAACAGGCCTCCACCCTCCCTCCACCAGCGGGCAGAGCTCCGTTGGGCCAGCGGAGAGGGAGGCGGATTCAGGTTGGCGCTAGGCTTTCCGGCTCCATGATAGTTCAGTAGCTTCGCGCTGCTAGCTGCTCACGGAGGTAGAGGGGAGGAGGCGGGACCATGGGCAAGATGCTGCGTGCTGCGTGAGGGAGGCGAGGGAGAGGGAGAGGAGAAGGGTGGTCTGCAGCCAGACTGTCTTGGAGAGGGAGGCGGATTCCCGGGTTCGGGCGCTAGGCTTTTCGGCTCCATGATAGTTCAGTAGCTAACGCTGCTAGCTGCTCACGGAGGTAGAGGGAGGAGGCGGGACCATGGGCAAGATGCTGCGTACTGCGTAGTGAGGGAGACGAGGATTGGATGGACTCATGGACTAACTCACGGACCAATTAATAGTCGCAGGTTCTTAGGCAGTTGGTCAGCTAGTATGCAGCTTTTCAGCGGATATACTGAATGGATTTTTTTCATTCTTTTTGGTCTTTATACTGTGTAGATAGGACCATAGGACCATAACAGCCTTATAAACGGTGTTATTAATATGTACAAAGCTTCCAAATCGTAGACCATAGCTTTAATGCCTCATTCCACTGCAGATTTTCAAAAAGAAATTGTGATTTTAGGCAGCATCCTGTACCTGCTTACTGATGGAGCAACTCTGGCATTCATTGAGTGTCCAGACCTTTTCTACAGAGCACAGAGAAGGAAGAAAGTTGTAGTATTCCTGCATTAAACAGACTCTGAGAACAGAGGAGAAGTAGCAGCAAACAGCAGCAGGGCCCAATATTAGCTGCTCCTCTTCTTTGTCTCAGCAGGGAGGTGCTGAACCCTTCATGCAACAGAGATGCACATATAAGTGGACACTTCACTCACTCTTTTAACAAGATACAGTACTCTGCGCTAAACAACTTAATGTCTCATCTTATATCTGGTTTAAAATACATTGATATTTCTTAAAAAGTCAATCTATCACTCATTCCTGCAACAGTGTTTAGTTTTAGAGAGTGTACAGACCTGATCAGCTCAATGGGACTTTGGCAGCACATATTAGGTTATGCCAGATCTCCACAGTCTAGACTGTGGAGGTCTGGCATAGTTAGTGATATAGACTCTGTATCATTAATGGGAAACACTGCTGTTGTGACTAAGAGTTACATATGCATAGCTCAGATCAGCATGCAAACAGCACACCTGTCATTTCCCCCAGATGTTCAGTGACAATATTATATTACATTTTGTGTTGCCCTCTTTAAATTGGTGTACTTAAAGCCAGATACTTCAGTTGACTCTGTGGTTCCTAGTTACAGAAAAATCTGTTTTAGTTTAATTGTATTTTGGGCCTTGAAGTTTTTGTTCAATGTGTAATTCTTTTTTGCCATTTCCTCCCAGAGTCTCCAAATGGCTTCATTCCAAAAATGAACATTTCACATGTTCAGAATGGAGTGTACAAAACTAACTATTGGACGGATGATGTCAACCATCATAGTCCAGGGTGGTGAACCTCAAGCTCTCCTTTCTCCTTTGGTAGTAAACTACCTTATGACGGGGAACTTCTTCCAGATGAATGCCACTCCAGACGACATAGCTGACATGGAACTGAGAGAGGCCCTGAAGAAGGTATGATCATGTGTTTGATGTGAATAATTTCATTTTGGTTTATCCCTACTTTCTGAGGTATTTATTGAATTGTGGTCTGTGCATCTCTCATGTACTTCTGTTTTTATTATGCACTTGAAGGTTGATCAAGCAGCATCCAGTTATGAACTGGAGCAAGCAATGGAATGCTGTGACTCATGGAGGCATCAAATTGAGGGTCTTCCAAACATAGTGACCATGGACAACAGAGATGCATTTGTGCAGAATGCAATACGTTTCCATGTACTCATGCAACGCCAGAGCTGCCTAGATCGGTTGGTTGAGGGTTTGAAGCACTATGAAGAAAGTTGAGACTTGTATGTGACTGCAGTTGCATTCTACTGTACAGGGAATGCTAAATTGCTTGAGTGTTGCTTTATAGCACACAGGGAAAAGTTTTACAAGTTTTGTGGCTGTGAAAGCTAGCTGTTTAGTAAACAACACACATTTAACAGTCAATAACATTTCAGCATACCATATCCTGATTTGTGATTCATTCATTGCTTGTTTTTTTCAGTGTGGAAAAAATGTGAAAATGTAAATAATAATGTGGGGAAAAAGATGTTTTAAACATTAAGCTTGGAATGGACTTTTTGTTTATGATTTTACAGGTTCTATCACACCTGAGGAACAATTCCAGCTTCAGGGGTCTTCTGGAAAAACCTAAAGAATCTGGTGAAGTCAAAGCAGATGTTTTGGCTGCCCTCCTAAAACCCAGCTACTCTGTTCTTGGTAGTAATAGAAGACCAAGAGAGGAGTTAATGGTTGTTAAATTCAGAGAGTTTCTCCTCTCTGTTCAGGGTAAATGAATACAATTATTATAAACAACAAAATATTTTTATGACAAATTTTTCTTAATTAAAAAAAATCAGTACTCTTAATAGTAGGAATACTAGAGCCTTTATTAGTCAGCTCCCGTCCATTAGAGACTTGTGTAGGGGCAAACATCAAACCAAGACATGTACGCACACAGAGAAGAAGCTACTGACAGCAGTGAAAACATGGAGAGGAGTTTCACTTAATTGTGTTTTCTCTCAAACATGTAGAATGGATTTTATAATGGCACACACTGACACAAAACTCTAAAAACAGTTCTGAATGGACAGACTGTTGCACTGATTTTTGACCTGTTGGGGTGGGGGGATCTGTATAAGCCCATATCATAGTAAAGACCAATAATGTAATAATACAGTATCACATTATTGACATTTCATTCATTCAATAACTGTGAAAATGAATGCATTCTATATGTCTTTCTCTGTGTGTGCAATACTAGAGTGTGACTGTTCTTATGCATGTATGTAGAAATGTAATTTCAGGGCTCCAGAGTGCAACCGTTTTGGGCGCACATGCACCCAAAATTTGTCAGAGTGCACCGAACATTTTTCTTGGGCGCAATGGTGCACGAAGAAAAATGTTAGGCGCACTCTTACAAATTTAAGTTGACGAAAGTAACTGAGGTAGCGGAAAAATCTGCAGAAAGCTTCCTATCTTTTCTTTGTCCATGTGTTGTATCCTAACAGGCTGCAGGCCCGCCTATACACATCCTGAAATGTTCAGTCCTATATGTTGTTTTTTATATAAATTAGTTAAGATTTTTTATTATTTTACCTTAGTTTTAGTGTTGTAAATATTGACTACAATGTGCGAAGTCTTATTCTAGGTTCAAATTTATTGGGGAATAAGACCATCCAGTTAAATGTTATGTTGTTGGTTGTTAAAATGTTCAGTACAGCACCTTAAACATTGGCTCTTCATATTTTTAAATATTTTAACTTGAGACGTTTGAGTTTGAAATGTTACATTTCTGTTTCGTAAAGCACTTTCAGCACTTTTATTTGGAAATATTTGATTCTGCTTTGTTTTAGTTAGAAATTGTCAATTTCTTTTAGTGAAGCTCTTTAACTGTTTTTATTTTAATATATAATTTAGCTTCAAATAAAGACTAGTATTTCTTTTAGGGCTGTCACTTTAGTGCATTAATTAGATTAATTAATTACAACGCAAATTAATGCATTAAAAAATTAATTGCAAGATTAAATATAGCACACAAACATTTTGATATTGGCCAGCTGGAGGACCCGTACATGGCAGTGTCACGTCACTTCACACATGCGTCTCTAGTCAAACCAAACAAAGCTGAGGTGACAACAGGAATGGCCTATTTGAGACTCCGCTTTATTTTATCTTTTAATTAATTTATCTATATTTGTACTATTTGTACATTAATAATGTTCTAGACCTAATTGGTTTGCTGGATGTCCTCCACCTTTTTTTTTTTTTTTAATTTGATTTAGAAACACACTTAAAGTGTAATTTGAGTTGCCTGATTGAGCTTAGAATTTTCTGGACAAGTTGCCCTGACTTTGATTTTATTCAGTCACCAATAAAAATGTGGATTTACAAATCTTCTCTTTTTAGTGTATTCATTTGATTAATCATCCACTACAATTTTGTAATGTCCTAGAATTCAAATTCTTTATTTGGGGACTTTAAGCAGATATGAGATTAAAATGTGATTAGATTAATTAATTATAAATCGTAAATCGAATTAGATTATTTTTTTCAATCGCCTGACAGCACTAATTTCTTTACATCTTATTCTTGTATAAGAGCATCTACATTATATAAAATTTATGGAGAGTGATAAAATGGTGACTTTATGGTGTGAAAAGTGACACTATGAAACTTGGGTGCACCTAACATTTGTGCTGGTGCACCTTTAAAAAAATTTTAGGGTGCACCGTTGCAACCAGTGCAGAAAGTTTGTTTGGAGCCCTGAATTTTGATATTTTCTATTTTGTACCTTTTCACCCTTTTTAGATTAGGAGGTGGAGGAACGGCTACACACCAGGAACCTCACTCAAGCAGAAAAAGCATTCATCCAGACATTGAATCTTGGACACGTCTTAGCTTTTGCAACAGGAAGCAGCAAAATTCCTGCAATTGGATTTAGTCCCAGCCCGAAACTGAGTTTTGTCCATGACGAAACAAAATGCTTTCCAGTTGCTCGCACATGCTCAAATGAGCTTCAGATCTTTGTTAATGGAAAGAACCTGGCAGATGATGATGCATTTGATTACTGTTTTGTGGTAGCTCTCATGAATGGGGCTGTTTTTAGTGCAGTGTAGTCTGCAGACAAAAAAGATCACTCAAAGGTGCTAGTGACAATAATCATTAAACAAAAGCACAAAGAACACTGAAATATGTTTTATTCATGTTTATTTTCATGTTAAAAATGTTTACACTATTAAACCATTTGCACTGTTACTATTTACAGTAGATGTTCAATGAACACTATTTGAAGGAGTATGCATTAGACTGACATGACACTGTCATGGACATGACAAGACATCTGTGTTATGTCCCCAGTCTAGGGGAACCCAGAACACAACATGCAGAGCCCTCTCTGCTTGCCCACTCCCAACAAAGGCCAAATCGAGCACAGCTTGCCACTGAAGACTGAAGTTTATTTTTTTTACACGGGAAGCAATGCCCAACACAATAAACAAAACATCCCTGCTGCATCTAATCTTACCTGCGGAAAAAACTCAATGAGAAAACAACTGACAATTATCTTACCTAACTAAATACTTCGCAAAACAGGAGAAAACAGTTAATAAAAGAACAAGGCTTCTCCCTCTCAATATATTTCACTGGCTTCACACAAAGTTTAAATTCGACGGAGCCTTTGTTCAGAGCAGGCAAGTGACAGAGAGAGAGGGCGGGGCTTCAACCGGCTTCTTAAGACGAAGATGTCTGCTGTCCTCCAATCGCAGCCCTCTCCCAATCCCGTCCTCCATCAGAGCACCAATCAGCACACCGGACCTTGGAGCCAATCCTCAATCTCCACCTGTACAGTTCACTCACACACCCACTCACACACAGTGGAGAGAGACAACTAACAACGAAACAATTACTAAAAATAAATACATGACAGAGGGTCATGACATCTGTCATTAAGTTGAAGGAGGCTTCATCCATGTTTATGAATGTTGTCATTAAGTGTCATTCAGTCACAATTATGTTGATATTTTTTGGGGACAAATACATCCCCAAACATTGTCAATTTTCTTTAGAAGTTGACATAATTAACTGAATGACACTTAATGATAACATTCATAGACATGCATGAAGCCTCCATCAACTTAATGACAGATGTCTTGTCATATCCATGACAGTGTCATGTCAGTCTAATGCATACTCCATCAAATGAAGTGTTACTGATTGTTCACCACTCAGCTTATGATGTTACATTGTGACTGTTGTGTCCACTGCTGCTGTATAATAAAATTCACATATTCACAATTTTGTGGAAAACAAATTCTTGTACTCTTTGATATATTGTTTTTCCCTTGTTCCCATCGTTTTCAAGTGGGTCTATGGCTATGACAAGTTCTTGCAATTCCTGTTGGCTAAGAGGGCAAAAGAAGTACTGTGCATGAGATGTTGATACTGTATTCACTGTCCTTTCATTGGTTGTAGCTTCTGGAAAATTTAGTGTCAGGAGATATCTGTCTAGTGTGAAAAGCTGAGCTGGGGTTCTGTTTCCTTCAGAAGAAATTTTATGATGGTTAAATGCAGCTTTAAACTCATTTAATGTTCGATTTATCCTAGGGATGTAAACAAAATGAAGACAAAATAAATCAGATTCATTGTCCACATCTAAGACCTCCATTGTATCTAGCTCATAGAAAATGGGTGCAAAGACATCCCGGCAGTTTTTGTTCAAGTCCCGATTGAATCGTTCAATTCGCTGATTATGAACAGAGCTTCCAGTCAACACAGAATTTTCACCTCTGTGGAGTCTCATGTCTTCCCATATCCGGACATTCTCCCCTCCTTGATCACTTCTGATGTGAAGGGGTCGTCCAAATTCACTGACTGCTGCATTGAAGAGGTCCTCAACAGTTTCGGCTCAAATGTTGTTTGAACACTGCAGAAATGTTAACATTCTGCTGTATCCATCCATTGCGGCATGTACAACTAGTTTCCACCTGATAAGTTTATGATTGCCGTCAATGTGCCATATGTAATTTGGACAAGGCACAGTGTACACTCGTCTTTGCACTGCTGTGGTTCTTCTGGAATCAACACCAGTGTTGTCAACCCTTTTCACAGAGTCTCTAAGACGGTGTCTTTGCACCACAATGTTTCTTGCACGCAAATGTCCATTCAGCATAACTTCTCCTATACGAGGATGCTCTGCTTTCATGTCCTTGATGGTTTCATCCAATTCCTGATCAGAAATATCAGAAAATTTTGTATGCCTTATCCTGTATGCCCGCATAAGCCTGTACAGTGTGGGTCTGGAGACCCTCAGGACTGAAGCCACTTCAGTAAGTGATATTCCCAGCATCAGTAAATCCTCAATGTCCTCTTTAGAGATGAGGGTTTGGCCAGCCTGAAAAAAATGTGTAACATAAAAAACAGTTTGCCAACAGCTATCCTGATTTACACACAATATATCCATCTGTTGTCATTTCCAGTGTGTCCTACAGTACATCATTTGGTCACATATGACAGCTTTACTTACTGATCTTAGTGACGTGGTGGTAGCTGCAAAGCTTGTAGTACGTGAGGGCCCTGCCAGCGGCATCGGTGGTGTAGAAACCTGAAACAAAGGGCCATATTTTAAATGTCAGATGTGGTCTGAAAAGCCCTTGCTCCTAACACAGGGCAGATAGACTGGGCAAAAATTGTTATCCAATTTCATGTAGTCAGTTACTTATGAACCTGTAAAACACAGTCTCAGTTAATATCTCTTTTTATGTCTTGTTTTATGGCTGGACATGCATACGGGCCCAGGTAAACCTGAGCTAGCAATCAAGCTAACGTTAGATACTTGAAAATTACATTTTAAATCACAGTACAGCATGGTCACTGTTGTTATTGGTACCCACTAAGTACTGGTTATATGGGGTTATGTATTTATCAAAAATGGTAATATAAAACCTTTACTGTGAATCACATAACCTTTGCTAGCATCCATGTCACACTGACGAAAGGTAACGTTAGCCTGTCGGTCCGGCTTACGAAGTAAACAATGACTCTGTCTTGACTAAGTTATTAAATTGAAATTCAACGGCTTCACTTACCAATTGTGGTGTGGACAGCGCCGGTGGAGCGATACCCTGAAGTGCAGCCCGTACACCGGCCATGACCGCCCTCTCGAGCTCCTCGGATGGGAGCATGCCCGCCATGTCTCTGCCCCTTCCCCTGGCATCACCTGCTGAGACGCTGTTGGAGGTGTGGGCGGGGCTGCGTGATCTGAGGCAACTGAAGGGGGCGTGGAAGACAGGCGCTGACCTGCCTACTTTGCATAATTTCAAAAGATTTAGCTTTACACTTGGTGAGCAATTTAAAACTTAGATTTAGATTTAAGATTTAGATATAGATTTAACATTTAGATTTAGATTTAAGATTTAGATATAGATATAGTATTTAGATTTATATTTAACATTTAGATATAGATATAACATTTAGATTTAGATATAGATTTAACATTTAGATTTAGAGTTAAGATTTAGATTTAGATGTAGTATTTAGATTTATATCTAACATTTAGATATAGATTTAACATTTAGATTTAGATTTAGAGATAGATTTAACATTTAGATTTAGATTTAAGATTTAGATATAGATTTAAAATTTAGATTTATATTTAACATTTAGATATAGATTTAACATTTAGATATAGATTAAACATTTAGATTTAGATGTAGTATTTAGATTTAGATTTATATTTAAGATTTAGATATAGATTAAACATTTAGATTTAGATTTAGTATTTAGATTTAGTATTTAGTTTTATATTTAAGATTTAGATATAGATTTAACATTTAGATTTATATTCAAGATTTAGATTTATATTTAAGATTTAGATTTAGATTTAGTATTTAGATATAGATTTAACAATTAGATTTAGATTGAACATTTAGATTTAGTATTCAGATTTAGATTTATCTTTCATGTGTACAAATTTTTAACAAGTATTAAGAACAATCTGTTTTGCATGAATTTGTGTCTTAAATGAAAGAAAAAGAAGCTAAATGTGAGAAAAGTGCACTAAATCTTCAAAAAATTTTGCCTATTAAACAGTGACTGAAATTTTACATTCGGCGCCCCAGAGGTGTGTCGCTCTAGATCAGCTGTATACATAGTATTGTTAGATGTATATTTACAAAAATGCTGCCATAGTGATAATCACATTCTTCATACAACAACACAGGGCGTGCTAATTACAGCTAACAATAGCCTGGTAGATTGGCATGTTTTTTTCTGACTTCAACTGGAACGCCGATAAGTTGGAGATGATGTCACTCCCATTTCCGAGGTTACTGGAACGCAGCATTACGCCGGCGATAAATTCTCCTCATAGCAGCTTTAAACAAAGCAGCGCAACACAAAGTATCTGCTGGGATGGAAGAGTGTGAAATGAGAGAAATGTAGGGAAAAAAAAAAAAAAGAGGAAAAAAAGAAGGAAAAAAAAGAAGAAGAAAAAAAAAAAAAGAGGAAAAAAAGAAGGAAAAAAAAGAAGAAGAAAAAAAAAAAAAGGAAAAAAAGAAATGAGAGAAATGTGTGGACGGATTACAGCAGGTTATGGATGTAGAAATGGACTATGAAGTGAAACAGTATTGCTCAAAAGGATAGTTGTCAGGGTATGATAATTGGACATCTATGCGGGGTCTAATGATCAGCTCGTGACGTATTCAGTTCTCTGTGGATTAATGCTGCACTTTCATCAATGGGATCCTCATCTAAAGGACAAGCCATGTTCGAAATAGTAGTGAAAAGTGATGAACAACACGACCGTAGCCAGGTATGAGGTCAGGAAGGTCCGGACCTCACCTATTTTTTCAGAGTTTTTTTTTTTCTCCAAATATGCCCAACTGAATAAAACATAAACTCATAAAAACTTGAAAGCCTCTCCGTGAAACATGCTTGTAAATTGTAAATTGTGGTAAACATCCATGGGCTTTGTGTTCTGTTTGTGCCTGTGTGCATGTTACGGTGAAAAGCTGTTTGATCAGCGCAAATGCGCCCTGTGACGCGGTTGGCAGCCGGGCCAAACCCCATTCAAAAACTTGAGTGTTTTTATTATTAGCACTTTATAGACCACATCCCCGCCAATCTACACCTAGCTGACTACAATATATATTTTTTTAGAATATTCGGCACTAGTACAGCCTGTCAAGTCATCTGATCAAAGCCAGTTTATTTACTTTTATCCACAGCGGAGGCACTTTTTTTTTGATGAGGGCCAGGTTCATCAGCTGGCTGAACACGCGTCACGATGATGCGACTACTCGAGGACCTCGAGTCACGTGACGCATGCTTTGTTTTCAGCTCATATTAATTTTAGTGTACCCATTCCACAGAAAACAAGTCACAGAAAGCAGGGCAAACAAGAGACTAAAACAGAATACAGTGGATGCATTTCTAGCAAAGAAAAAGAAAGAAATTGACAACGAGGAACATGAAACCAAGGAGGATGGAAGAGAGAATATGAAAGTAAGGTGGAGCACAGAGAAGAGAGTCATTCAGAGATGGATTGTAATTATTATGATTATTATTATAATTATTATTAATATTTACTTATTACTGATTGATTGATTGATTTTCTTATTAATTTCTTGTTTATTTTCTTATTAATTTATTTATTTTACCATCTTACTTTGTGTTAAAAAATAAAGACATTGAGAAGATAAGAATTTTTTAAAAAGTTTTTCTTGTGGAAAACCTGATGCGGCCCAGCCTCACCCCGACTCTGCCTCTAGTGGCCCCCAGGTAAATTGAGTTTGAGACCCCTGGTTTAAATACTGTACTAAAAATTAAGTGGTTAAAGTCTTTCCTAACACAAAAAATAGCATCTGGTTTTGTCTCTCCAAAGGTTTATTCAAAAAAATGGGAGGTATTGAATTTGTCCTTAGATGTGATTTTAATGCTGATAAACTGCCAGTTAAATTGTCATCCTTTCATAAACAAGTCCTGTTAAGCTGGAAACTTATGTACAACCACAATTTTACTCCACATCAAACTCCAATATGGAATAACAGATATGTCCTATGCAATAGAAAATCAATCTCTCTGCAGAACTGGATGGATAAAGGTGTTTGGTCACTACGCCACCTAGTGGATGATCAGGGAAACTGGCTTTCATTTGAAAATTTTTGTGCCCTTTACAACATTTCATGTCGAAGATCAGAATTTAAAAATATTTTTAAAGCAATTCCTCAAGCTATCAAGCACCAAATCGAGAACATGGACATGGAGAGCTTATCTGCTCCTAACTTCTCAATCTTGCAAATATTTGAACAAAACTTTTTTGGGGAAAAAATATACCAAACAAAACTCTCAGAAAATGTCTAATTAATCACTTATTTCCTATGAAACCAAATAAAAACTCAATCATCCAAAAATTTTCAGAAACTGATGTTAAAAAAATCAGAACTGAATATTTGAAACCCCCGGTTAGCCCTAAAACAAAAGAAATACATTTTAAAATTCTAAATGAGATTTATCCTTGCAGTGAACTGCTGAGAGAAAGGTTTAATTTTAAAACAAAATAACTGTATTTTTTGTGGGAATGACATTGAAACTACAGAACATCTCTTCTTCCAATGCATCTACACAAAGACATTCTGGGACGATCTCTGGGACTGGCTGTCTTCAAGAATCCAGCTGCAGAACATTTTAGAATGGGACACTATTGTGTTTGGTTTTTTTTTTCGAAAGACTTTAAAAACAAAATTGTGATAAATATAATATTGCTGGCAAAATATTTTATCCACACATGTAGATGGCACAAGGTAAAGCCCATATTCACAGCTTTCAAGAGACAAATGCAAGATAACTCTGTAAAGTCCTTGAAGTATATGAAATCTAAAAATGCTCTATCCCTGATGCAAGCACTTGAAGATGTACAAATATTTGATGACCTCTAATGTATTGTATGTTTATTGTGTGTGTGTGTGTGTGTGTATGCGTGTGTGTGTTTTTTTTTTTTTCCAGTGCCTTGTGAACCGCACTTTTAAGTTATATGAACTGTTAAAATGTATGCCAAGATGTTTGTACATTTTGATACTCTAATGAAAAAAAAAAAGCACCGCCCTGGCAGGTGCTCTTACTTTGAAAAGGAAAAAATATAAATAAATAAAAAATATATATATGATAACACCTGAAGTGGTCATCCTGTTTTGTATTTTGTCTTTGTCTAAAATCTTAATATTTAGCCTCCAGGTGTTTTTCCCAGGTATCTGTTAAGCTAGAAACATATTTATTTGTAGTTGAACACATGAAAACAAATATTAACATTCTGTACACAATATAAAGCCTCAAGAAATTAAGTATATTCACGGACGACAAAAAACATGTTCTTCCCGGTCTAATGGTCTTTATTCTGAAAGGTTTAGAATAAACTTTTGAGGACAATATGTACTTATTTGCTTATTTTGAAAGACTTTGAATCAGCTTCCGGTCCTGTCTGTGCAGCGGGTCCTAACAGTGCAGGTCTGCAACACAGGGTCCTGTCAGTGCAGGTCTGCAGCCAGACCGCCTTGTAAATATTTGACATAATCTGTTAAAATGGGGTTAAGAGGGTCTTTCTCTTAGATTTTTTTTAATGTAGATCATCTCTTTCCTGCATTCTGATAACTTATGCAAAATTTTATGAAAAACATGAGGTAGTCTTGTGGTTTTTGAAATCTTATCCATGTTTGAAGCCCTTTACACTTAAATAATAAAGTTTTACTGTCATGTCAACCTTGAATCTTTACCAAAATATGTCAGATGAACATGTAACTCACACACACCTGAGTTTGTAGTTTCTAAATGAGAGTGTGTGTGGGGGGAGAGACTGACAGTGTTTATAACACAGCAGACTAGTGATATAAGAAACATCCATCTGATATCTTTGCGTAAAAATCTCCCCACACTTCAAAAACGAGATCACAATTGCGCTGAATTTATCTTACCCTCATCTTTGTCGAAGCTTTATCGCCTCCGTTTTAAAAAGTTTAACTCTTCATCCATTCACAGCAGCTCTGATGTTTTAAAAGAGAGTTCATCAGAACTTCATCTGGATAAAATGTTTAAAATAATGTCACAAGTGAGCTCACAGCTGAAGGTGCAGCAGCATTCGCTCTAACTTTGCTGCAGGTCAAATGACACATTGACAAGATGAAGAAAACAAAGAAATAATAATTAAATAAAAAAAACACATTTTTTTTGCATATAGTGCTTGAACAGGCAGGAATAACATCAATAAATAAAAGTTTCATTCAGGACAAAGAACCAGCTTATTGCTTTTCAGGTCTGTGAGTCCAGAGAGCCACTGGTGAGGCAACAGGGACACCTGCGGCTCTGGCCGCTGAATGTGCAGGCAGGGGTTCAGTCTCTTAGTCAAGCTCATGTCAGTCCAGGATCACAATCTCCTGTGCCTTCTTTAAGGTCTGTGACATCCGGTTAACCACAGGCTAAAGTGAAATGAATATTAAAATTATCTCACAGCGTAAAACAAAATACACCACTGATTCCTTTACATTCAGGAAGGGAAACACATTTTCAACATATGGTGGCACTGGATTGTAGAATTCTTATAGCAACCTTAAACCTAAAGTATGGAGAGGAGCCTGGAAACTAGAAACCTGAAGGAACAGCTCCTTCTCTAATTCTGTCTGACCCGTCCTGTCAAAATCCTCCAGTCTGAAGTGCTCACTGCATAGAACAGATGAGAGACGATAAATCCTCTGCTTTTCCGCACTACTTTCTCTGCTCTTCATCTTTGGGGAACCTACACAGCATGTAAAAAGTAAGCTAAGCAGCTAACAACAATCAGAGTAGTTTATTTAGCTTAATTGGAAAGACTTCTTGTTTGAAGGCTGATTTTACCGTGAGAATCCACAGTGTTATGGGACTTCATGGAATCAGTCACAAAGTCAGCAATTTCTGTTAAAATGCTAAAATGAGCTTCATGAAGTCTGTTTGAAGATTCCCTTTTGTCTGAACTGTTTACAAAATGTCCTCCCTTGAGTTTTTTCAAGAATTTGATGCAGGATACTGACAATGTGTTTCTGTTTATTTTTTATTCTATTTTTGAGTTTTGATTCTTTCAGATTTTCTTTGTGGGTGACGTTTATTATTGTCACATAACACTGTCTAATCTTTTCTACAGGTAAAGAAATGTCATCATAGCTTTATTTTCATCCACAGATTTGAAGCAGCACCATGGAGAAAGCAAAACTTAAGAGACACGTTGTTCAAGAAATTAAAGAAGCTCTACAAAACAATGACAAAGAGATGGCTTGGACAAGGGGGAAAATATTCCTTTAAATTTTGCCATCAGGGCGGCTGGCTCTGGTAAATGCACCTTCATTAATGCCATCAGAGTCACCCCCAGTTAAATCCAGTTCAAACCAACTGAAATCAGGCCTGGCAATGCAAATCCACTCTCGATGCAGCTCGAGGTAAACACAACAGATTTATATCTTCGCTCAATGACGGACATTCAGCTTTCACACACACACTCGAGACATTCACAGCACCGTAGTCGGGTTATGGTCGGTCGGTCATTCTGAGGGGATATGCAGCCAACTTTGACTGACTCCTGACAAGGAAGAGGATGAGACGCTCCAGGAATTCCCTCACGGAAATAATGCTCCAGGTACAATCCTTCTTCGTCCTACACGGACTCGGAACACAAGGGCGCGGGGTGGTAGATCAGAGCACGAGACGCGGACTGACATGATGCTAAAAACCATGACAATGCCGCCGTCTTCCTCATACACTGTCCCCCTCCGCGTCTCCAGAAATGCTCAGCTATGCTATTTCCTCGATCTGAGTTTGAACGGCGCGGCAAGAGTGGAGATTGGTGCTGCCAGGATCGTGGGTGTGGACATTTACTCGTGAGGGCTGTCCACAGGATGGTGGGGGCTGTGTGATGAGTGTGTTTGAATGGGGTCGCTACGGCAGGAGGGAGGGAGCATGGAGCAGCTTGCTGCTTTTATGAAGCAAAACAAAAGTTTGCCTGTCCAAAAAAATATATATATATTGCACGTCCTGCGATGTGACTATCGTGCATGTGCACATCATGATGGCGATGTTCAAATGATATATTGCCCAGGCCTATGTTTAACATAGCTGAGCGCTGTGTTAAACCAATCAAATGACTGCCTCTCCTTGCCTTTTTAAATGCGCTGCGGCCGAGGCGCAGCGTCTGATTGGTCTGAATGATCCTCACCACCGCGGAAACAGTGTGCTGGAAGGACCCGGTAGCTGAGACGGTCAGAGCCGCTGTCTCTTTAGCAACCGGGAGAACGGACTGGCCATCGGGGCGCGCAACACCTGGGACAGATGTAATCTGTTCCTTTGCCATTTATAGGAATACAAAATTAAGAGACAGTTACACAGCAGCAGGCTAACCCCTTCATCATGCTTGTGACCCACCTGCACTCCTAGTTTGTCATCGCCAAATAGCAGAGCCTTTGGTGATATACTGTATACTCTCTTGGTGTCTCCGCCTCACCCCCAATTTCCACCACATGTGAAAGCGCTGCGCTGGGCCGCGGAGCGGAGCGCCGCGGAGCTCAATCCAGAGGGGGAGGGCTGATCCCCGGAGAGCCACGGCTCTCATGAGAATAGCAATGTCACACGCTCATAAAACATGTTATAGACTGAGAAAAGCAATAAACAACACCTCACTTCACTTCTCTGAGGACCCTCTGCTGGTCCCAACCACACAGCTTCATGAATTATTCAACTTCTGTCCGCCTATATCCGTGTAGAAAGACTATGGTGTCATGCATGCAGTGTTATATATTTCTGTACCTCTACAATTCACTTTTCTTCGTCCATGGTGTCGTGTTGTCTCTGGGACCCTCTGACCAACTGCTGACCTGAAGCTTGTGCTTCCGGTTTCGACGTAATGACAATTAATTGAGGAAAATAACGTGCAAAAGTCAGTGCATTGTGTTTTATTTTGAAACTTCCGGTTACTCCACACGGTGACTTTCTGCCTGGTGCTTTCTAAATGACTCTTAATTTACGAGGTTTGGAAGCGGCCGCGCAGAAAATAGACCTGAAGCGTATCTCTCGTGCCTAGGCGCGCGCAGGCGCTTCAGGATTGCGGCGCGACACTTTCGCGTGCAGTGGAAATTGCCTGATAGACTACAATGGGAGCGAAGTGCTCCACAGGACGCTGCGCAGAGCGGCGCTTTCGCGTCCGGTGGAAATTGGGGGTCATCCTTCTTGCAATAATGTAGCCTAACTCCATCTTTTTAGATCACGTTAAAAATAAAGACTAAAACAGAATATGGTAAATCCTTAGTGACAAACATTTATTTTCTCTCTTTTTTCTCCGTCTTTTTTCTCCCTCTTTTCTTTGAATTTAATCAGAAGTCAGATATATACTCAGTATTGCATGTTAAGACTGTTTTTTGTTGACTTGTAAGATTTGCATCAAACTTCCAGCTGCCGTCAGGTTAAGTTTCAATTATGACAAATGGCTTTAATCCGACATCAGATGTGACGGGACAGTTAATATAGACACAAATGTATATGCTGGTTCAGACTGTTACGTTAAATAGTGATTGCTGTGATTGTTTATTGCATTAAAACACCCGACACTCTGGAAACCTGCCTCTGAGGGTTTGGTGACGTGTGCGCACATGTGCGCCTGTCACCAAATTGCAGCTGCGGAGGGTGTACTTTGCCTGCGCCGAGAATAGACCAGGTTGGAGCTGGTGAGCTTTCAGCGCCCCTTCCGCACAGTTTTTTGGCACGAAATTGTCACTGTGGCAACATGTATCTGTCGGCACCTCCCCTGGTGTGCCTTCACCTCCCCCTGGCGCGCCATCACACCCATCTCTGCGCAGATGGTCTACCAAATTATCAAACTGGCAGCGCCGCTGAATGAAATTAACACCGCGCGGGGTGCGCCGACTCCGCGCACCCTGCGCTGTGCCACGAAATGAGGGCCCCTTGACTCCAATTAAGGTGTCAACCCATATCAAGGATGATCAGAAGAAATGTACAATGCCTCAGTTAAAAAACAAGTGTCACAGTAAAGGGTCTGAATTGTTGTGATCCATATGTCCCTGCAAAAGCCTGCACCAAAGTTTGGCTCCCCCGAGGTTTCACACGTAGGTGTGGACCCTCTGATAAGAACAAAAGATCCTGCCCTGCTCTGCATTCAAGCTCATTTTTTCTCTTTCTGAAGAGGATACAGGTCCTCTCCCAGGAACTGGCCCACTTGGGGCCGCCTTAAGGGTCCCCAGTGGGCTGCCCGCGCAGGTCCCCTGAGACTTTGCTCATTGGCAAAACGTTGGCCCTTAAGTACTGGCCCTGCATGGACAGCCCTCATTATGCCCTAAGGGAGCCTGCACTGGCCCTGTATGGGCCCACTTAGGGCTGTCTAGAGGGCACACAGCAGGCAGCCCGTACTTAGCCCTTATGAAGCCCTCACTGCCCTCACTAGGCCCACACTGACTTTTCAGTTAAATCCCCATTTTAATTTACAACAACATAATAGTTCCACACATGAGTGTATTTCATCTAATGAAGCGAAGCCTGCGAGCTAGTTCAGGCAGACAACTCGAGCAGCGCTGCTATTCACATGTCACATTCACATATCATACGTCACACTCCTTACATCAATCCTCCAATCACACTCTCCACCTCTCAATTGTATGCATGGAGCAGCATACAATTGAGGTGTATTTAAACTGGGAGTTTACCCATCTCTCACTCTGCTCGGCAAACGTCTATGCTGCCAGACACTGATTTGCTGCGTGTTCTTTCACCTGCTTTCTCATGATCGTCATCATACCTTTTGCTCCGGTGATCCTGATGTCTCTCGTCGTCTCCGATTCACTGAGTGAGTCTCAGCGGTCATGGGAGGGCGCTGGGCTTAATCCTGAAACCCCAGATTCAGTCCCTGAAGTTCGCTTTGCGAATGAATCAGACCCGCTCGTCTTCGCCGGATCTGCCGCACATCCGCAAACAACCCTCCGGATGATCCTTGCGCCGCCTCTTGGAAGAGCTCTACGCCCGTAACATCACCGCGCCAGCCGGCTTCAGCCATGAAGACGTTTTCAATTGTTTGATGATCCAGCAGAACTCCAGATTCCTTCCGGGGGGAAGGTAAGCGCCAGGTAAAGCGCACTGCCATTGTCCCTCCTGAGCTGGAGCCCGGCGCTGCCTCCCATGCGAAGCAGCCAGATTCCGGCTTCTCCACAGACGCGTCCGCCCGGTCTGCACCAAGTTAAATCAGCGCTGAACACCATGGAAAACAACGCCACGCCATGTGAGCCACCTGGGTCCCTCTCCCGTCTCCATAGCTCAACGCCCGACACCTGTTGCATCCCGGTTGACGGCATACCGCAAAGGACCCTGGGATTTGCAGTTCCAATCCTGCCAGGGGTTCTCGGTTCCAGCCTGCTGCTGCTGCCATTCCTGGTTCTCTAAGGAATCAAATCTGCTCGGGTAATCTCATTCCGTAATCTTTAACATTTGACACAATGATTGAATTATGTCTTCTTCAGGGTATGTTAGATCATCTGCTCATATCATTATTTTAATCATATTTTATCTCTTTTATTCATTCATCTGAGATGTTATGGTCAATCATAGACCTTAGTACATAATTATTTAAAGCAATTTTATAAAACTTTGCTCTTATCTCAACAGGTCATAATATTATTTTAGTGAAGAATCTGCTGTGTGGTTCTGAATTTGCATACAAAGATACAGTACGAGGTGTGAAGACTTTTCAGTAGTTCTAAGTCAGACTCAGTAATATTTATTAAGGGAATTCGGTCGTTTTAGTTGCTCTCATACACACTATAGCAGTGGAAATATCTGATTAAGACATTAGAATAAAGGAGCATTAATTTAACTAAACTAAAACAAAGCAGAATTAAAATAAAGTACAATAGAATAAATACAACCAAAATGAAAAGAAAGGGGTTGTAACATGCAGTTCCTTTAAGCAATATCAACTTCCTTATGAAAGAAATAAGTAACAATTAAGTAAAGTGAGACTCTGAATGAGATGGAGGTATAATCAGTATTAGCAATTAATAATTTTACAGCACAAAGGTAAAGGTAAAGCTAAGGATAGTGATCCAAGAATGTTCAAGTTCCTTACTCTGGCAGAATTTAAAGAGGCCTGTGGTGTTTTGAGACACCATTGTTAAGTAAATCTGCAACGCAGAGAGGAATTTGTCACCTACTTAGCTATAAGTCAGGTCTTTCCTACAGTGGTTCTCTTTTAAGGGAATATGGCTTTTAATGAGCATAATCAGCATGCTGCTAGAAAGCTGAAGGTTTTACTTGGTTATTATTACAGAAACAAGTCCTGTTTCTCTTTTGTTAAAAAGAGAATTATTGAGTCTAAATTTACCTCTTCTTGATATGCTGATTTTTTATACATGAGTGTCTCTGCTCAGTCTTTAAATGTTGGACAGTGTTTATCATGGAGCTCTGAGAATTATCACAAACTGTGGATTTCTGACTCATCACTGACCTCATACTCTAAAGTCAGTTGGACTTCCTTAATTGCACGTAGACGTGGGCACTGGTATGTGTTCATTTACAAAGCCATTGTTGATAAAATGGCTGACTATCTGTCCTCCTTATTAATCTTGATGGATGGATTACATAACCTGAGATCATTGAGCTTTATGCAGTTTGTTGTTACCAAAGTCCGAACTGATCTGGGAAAGGGGCTTTTAGCTTCTCTGCACCTTCTGCATGGAATAATCTGCAGACTGAATTTAAGCTGCAGAGCTCAGCATCTCTGAATGTTTTTAAATCTGCAATGAAAGCTCTGGAATACAGAGTTCTGAATGTCACAGCTTTAACTGATGGCTTTTATTGTTTTTCTCTCTTCCTTGTACTGTTGAGTCTGTGTTTTGCTGCCATTCTTGGTGAGGTCTCCCTCGGAAAAGAGATTTGCTGATCTCAATGGGACCAACCTGGTTAAATAAAGTTTAAAGAAAGGAAAAAAAAAAATATTTTATAAAATAAATTAAAATAAAATGAAATAAATTAATTAATTAAAAATAAATTAATACATAATATGTGTATATATATATATATATATATATATATATATATATATATATATATATATATATATATATATATATATATATATATATATATATAATAATATAATAATAATAATAATAATAATAATAAATAAATAAATAAATAAATAATTAAATTAATAAATAATAACCCCTGTCTGAAAATCTTCAGTCAGCCCTGCTAGATCCAGAAATAGAGGACAGGATCCATCAAAAGAAGTTTCAAAGGCTGCATGGTTGGTCCTTTCTCAAAATCCCCCTTCTCTATTTCAGGGTGAGCCCTATGGGGGTCTTGACAAGGAATATTCACTCTAAAATATCTCACATCTCTCAGCTCCTCAGGATACCTCAGTCCAAAGCAAACAGCCTAATTCCACCTGAATCATTGTCTTTACACTACGCTTCTGTAGATAACGCTGTGCAATCATTAATCAGCTGGGGCTGGTGCATGGCTGGGGGAAGCAGACAATACAGATGTCTTCAAGTCATTCCACTCCACTCATCTCGGTAGCATCTTTGGCATTAAGTGGCATTCAGTTATTTCTCTGTTAAGTAACCTTTTGCTGTCTTAGTAGCCTTAGCACTGTACGTCCTTATGAGGCTCAATGTTGAATTCTGTACATGTGAAAACTACCTTTGCTTTGCTCCGTCAGCCACAGTCCAAAAGACAGAGCAGTTTTAACGAAGGCTGTTGTTCAGATCTGCAGTTTGGTCTTTGCTCTGCAATGAATGGAATAGAATTTCTTTCTTTGACTATGTTGAGTCTTTAGATTCTCTCCAGTTTATACTGACGCTGCTCCATCTGTTAGTTTTGGGGGTTTCTATAATGAGTGGTTTGTAGATGTCTGGCGAACAAAATACTGACCCTCAAGGATCCTAAATCCACTGCCCTCTATGAGCTTTACCCAGTAGTGATGCTTGCTCTGAACCAGGTCTCTTTTAATCCTCAGTATGATCTCACCTTTTCTGATTTGAAAATATAAAGGACATGTATGCCTTATCCTTGAAGCACTCAAATCTGACAGATCTCACCAATGCACTCATATCAAATTGCAAAACTAAAAATTTTTTTTGTCCTTTCTCTTCTATGATGAATTATCTGCATCATCGTTCCCCTTCTCAACCATCATCCCCTGGTTCATCAACGGTCACAAACCTATGACGAGATCCTGGTTCTCTTCAATCTGCGAGTTTCTGTTGAGCTGTGGCCTGCCTCCTGGACACTATTCCCTTCACTTCCTGAGGACTGGTGTAACCATGTCAGCATTGCTTCATCTGCCTACCACCACACTGGAATCCCTGGCACGCTGGTCCTTTACTGCACATCAACGCTAAGGAGACTTCACAAGAAAGTCATCCTGGCTGCTCAAAGCTCATGAGTTCCTGCATTTAATATTTAAAGATTGCATCCAATTGCTGCATAACTCTGTACTGCATATCAGGTGGCGTGCTGGGGTTAAGTATGTACCAATTCATCATGCTTGCATCTGCATTCTCTAGGTAGTATGTTCCCCTCAGCGGGCGCTGGGAGGAATGGCGACACGGCGGCTGGTGCTTGGGCCCACACGTAGTTCACTAGGTAGTATGTTCCCCTCAGTGGGCGCTGGGGGGAATGGCGACACGGCGGCTGGTGCTTGGGCCCACACATAGTAGTCACTAGGTAGTATATTCCTCTCACAGCAGGCGCTGGGGGGAATAGCCACACATAAATCTCATCAGCAGCGCCAGGCTCCTGTCAGTTATGCTTTGGGGGTATTCTCATATGTTTTGCTCATCACTCCTCCATGCCTTCATGTAAACATTTCTGCAAAGGAGTGATGAAACTGGAGCCTGGACGCCAAACCTGTAACATGTATATGCAGCTACAATAAAACAATTGAACGTGAGTTGACTGACTGAAATGAAGCAAAGCCTGCGAGCTAGTTCAGGCAGACAACTCGAGCAGCGCTGCTATTCACATGTCACATTCACATATCATACGTCACACTCCTTCCTTACATCAATCCTCCAATCACACTCTCCACCTCTCAATTTGGCGGTGTATTTAAACTGGGAGTTTACCCACCTCTCCCTCTGCTCAGCAAACTTCTATGCTGCCAGACACTGATTTGCTGCGTGTTCTTTCACCCCCACCTCCACCCCAGCATCCACCTGCAGGCTCCAGGGGTGTTCTCATATGTTTTGCTCATCACTCCTCCATGCCTTCATGTAAACATTTCTGCAAGGAGTGATGAGACTGGAGCCTGGACGCCAAACCTATAACATGTATATGCAGCTACAATAAAACAATTGAACGTGAGTTGACTGACTCAACTAGTGTAGTTTTATAAATCTAAAATGGATGCGGTCATTGATGTTTGCACTGTAAAAAATGTACAATAGTCAAAAGGATTCAAATTAATTCATTTATTAAATACAAACACATTACATTTAATGAAAAATGTTCTACCCTGCACATTACAGCCTTAATGATTCAAGACAACAATGAAGAGACTAGGGCTGGGCTACATGTCCTAAAAATAAAGTCCCCAATTTTTTTCCACAACGCTAGATTTATGATTTTAAGAAATGTATTTATTTATTTTTCCTAATTAAAAAAAAAAAAAAACTCCCAGTGACAGTTATCGATATATTGCCCAGCCCTAACAAAAACTTGCATACTGTTGGTGACAATATGCAGTCCTAATAAACATGGTTAACAGAACATGAGAGAACTGCACTCAGTAACAAGTGGCACATTTTTTTAGCCCATACTTCAAACAAGGAAAAAGCAAAAAATGCAAAAACTCTGACCTCTGATGCTGACAATATATTCTTGTGTGCTGCTAACATGTCTATGCTTCTATTGAGATGATGCATTGATTGGCAAAGCACATTCTCCCCCAAAGGTCTCATGGTAGTCACGATGGTAGCGCTTCTTCGTCCTTCTGTCTCTTGAATTCCGTAGCAGCACCTTAATCTCATCCTCAACTTCAGAATCCTTTGGACTTGGCTGGAGGGCCCATTTTCTTACAGCCTCTACAACATAAAAGGAAAGGGGCCAATAAAAATACTGTGTGTAGTAGGCAGTTCGTATGTGCTATTTGTAATATTAAAGTGTGTGTTTGAGTGAGTAGAGAAATACCTTAATCTCTTTACTCAGTGTTACAAACCAGGAGGTCAAGATCAACTCTTCTTCTGTCTGCACTGCTTGGTTTCCGTCTCTGTTCTGGCTGAAAGTAGGAAAGAGGAAGAGAAACAGAGGGGTGGTTTGAGAGAGGAGTAGAAAAGGAGCAGATCAAGACATGGGTAATTTTTTTGTGAAAGACAATAAGCATGTTACAGTCTCTTTATTCTAGAATCCACATTGTTTGAAGTTAACTTTTCACATTATTAACATATCTGGGTGTGTTATTTGTTGTACAGGGCTCCAGACTGCGACCAAATGGTCGCTTTTGCAGCAACTCTTGAGACATCACAAGCATATTTAGCAAACCACATCAGAGTTTCTCTCTCTGTACTATTACCTGATCAACAAACATCTGCACTGAAGAAAACCTGCAAGTAGTATTTAAACTGTGCACTGTGTCAGATAGAGGCACACAACAAGGTGCATACTATCACCACAAAGTCATTTATTAACCACTACTTTTTAGAAAGAGATGAATTTATATGGTTAACTAGACATTAAAAAAATAATAATCAGGGCCACAGGGCTACAATTACCCGTCTCTTCTGTCTCATGACTGCAGACTAGCAGCTGAGGTGTTTATGCCACAAACTTCTTTTTTATAACAACAGCATACATGCCCACCATCCAGTGCTGTAGGCTTATTTTAGTGGGTCAACTCTGACATTATGGATGATTGTCCATACACTGAAGATATTTCTGCCACATTTTCACCTGATTTATACACTGTCCACTGAAAACAGCTCTGAGACCCACTTATGGCCCCCCACCCACAGGTTGAGAACCGCTGCAGTAGTAGATTGTATCTGGAGCTTGATCCTTCAGAGATTGTTTTTATATAATGGTCAATACGTGAGACAGGATACCTCAGGATAGATTTATCATTTAGAAAACAGTGAGTGAGTGAAACAGAGGGTCAGAGCTGGACGGATGAAGAACGTTGAGTTTTGATTAATTAAAAAGCTGACTCATGAGCTCTTAAGACACCATTTGAATTATAAAATCACACAAAGTGACTGATTATCATCCTCTGTCCCAGCGATGCACGTCTGCCTGCGTCTTGACGCACACGGAAGAGAGCGCGACCAAAACCGCCGAGTGAGGGATTTAGGTCAAATGTTCACATGGACATTGGCTGCACTGCAAAATTACCTTACAGACAGACAACAGCGGTAACAGCCACACTTTAAATGGAAGATATCAGACCTGTAGTCCACAGGGCGGATCACGGCTGCATCAGACAGTGGAGAATGCGTCCTTTTGCGCGTAACGGGGCCCCTGTGGCGGCGCTGCTCCCTCCGTCTCCCATCTCCTGTCCATAAAAACACAGTACGGAGAGACAGAGCCGTTAGCTGAAAAAAAGTATAGATCCACACCGAGGAAAGTGAAGAGACCCAGGCAACTGAAAATTCATTCCCGGACCCCAAAAACTTTCCCCACACACACACTCACACATGTGAACTCGCTCCCTCTACAACATGGGACATAAAAGTTAACGGTAAAAGAAATATGGACATTAAGCACACAACGACGCGCGTGCTCTACGCGAGTAGTTTTGAAAATATTGGCGCTGTCTCAGAAACGGCCAAATGCCGCCGTCTGGGCGCAGTTTGGAGCCCCGATTTAAACTGCAGTTGACAGTAAATGAAATACTCTCACGGTCCACCATGGTAATCTGACATGAGGAATATGAGGAAAGGATTGATAAGGACCAGTAGTCTAACCTTACATGTATTTTTTGCTGAGTCAAGCTAAGCTACATCGTCAAAGGTTAGCTAACACTTGGCATACCTTTGAAAAAATCGATTTGGTCCGAATTAACTAAAACAGATAAGATTACATGAGAACACACACTATGACAATATTCACATTAACACTGAACTTTAAGAAAGATCATAACAGTTAAAAGTTTAAACTCACCTCGGTAAAATGCCGCCTTCTGACTGAAGAAGTAACGGTTACTCTGCGGATGGGGCTGGGCATGTGATGAGGCTCAAGTGCATAAGGATACAGTAAGTGGCACCTCTTCAGCAGAAAAATAGTTCCAAGCACGTGGAGCTCGGTCAAAGTCGGTAAACTTTACTTTTTTGTCTTAAAAATAAATACTAAACAAATAAATAAAAGCATTTAATGTTGTTCCTGATATACAGGGTCAGATATGTCAATTGAAGCTTTTAGTCATTTTTGTTTTAATTCAGTTTTCAATGTATTTTTTTTATTCTTCTGACCTTAATATTTTTGGTAGGCAGCCAGCCATATTTTAACAGCAACTTTAAATTTAAACCGTTAATTGTGGACCTTGATATACCTTTATAACATCATTTATCTATTAAAATTGTAGACTTTTCTTGTTAAGAACACAAAGTAATATTTGTTCATGAGTTTTTATGTGATCATGTGCAGACACAATCCAATTCAAATATTGGATTTTTTATGCATTCTGTGCAGAGGCTATAAATGAAGAGTCTCTCTGAATTTTCAGTCGCTTTTTTTTTTTTTTTTTTTTTTTTTTAAGAAAAAAATGGCGCCAAAGCATGAGAATTTGCTTTGGGCTGCCCGCACAAAACCAGCATGGGCCCAAAGGTACAAAAGTTGCTCTGGACCCAAATGGGCTGGCCCACACTGGGCCAACGTGGGCTTTCTGTGGGCATTCCACTATTGTGGGCTGCTTGTGGAGAGCCCTCAGTGAGCCCAGAGCTTTGGGCTTTGCAGGGGCAAAACAGCACTGGGCCTGTGTGGGTTTAGTATGGGCTGGCCCTAGCCCACAGTGCCTGCAGAAAGCCGGGGCCCACTGGGGCATGTTTGCTCAGTCTCTCTTCCTCAATCAAGGAGTGAAGCTCACTCTCTTTCTGAACCGTGGAGTGAAGGGGACAAAACTTCCTTCTCAGCTCTTTCTCAGGAAACAACCTCAAGACTTCTTCCACAGTCCTGCACAATGCAGACTGTAGCATCATAGGTGACACAAGAGCCTGCTTAAGGAACAGGAGTTCCTGATCAAAACCAGAAACAACACCACAGAGTTAGCATCAAGCTGCTAACTCAAGGGGCAAAGGAGAAACCTGTGGACTTCAGAGCCAGGAGCTGGAAGGATGGACCGGCCTGGGACCCACTGAGAAACCATCAAACTTGCAGTACTGGACTTTGCAGAGCAGAACCCAAACGGACACTTTACCTCCCATGGACTTGGTAATATAACTGGGCCTTACAGACTTTAGCATAGCACAGCTAGGCACAGGACTATTCAGCTTAAACAATCACTGCATTGCTTTACTTAATATGTTCTTAGAGCTTTAAGCTATAGCTAACTTCTGCGTAGTTACATTACTGTTTCATGTAGAGGCATCAATCTAACAAAAGAGACCATTTCTGACCTCCACACTCCCCATGTGGTCCTGGTCATAAATACCTTTAAGCCATGCGGCGTTGACACCTTTAGAGGCAGCCATCTTGCCTTTGTTTGTTACACGTACACACACACACATATAGACACACTCACACACACTTAGAGATAGGATTTTGTTAGCTTAGGTTTTAATGTTTTCATGTTTGTCAATAAATGATTTTAAACACAAAGTCAGTTGCTGGTCTGTTAATGTTGTATAAGAGTGAATCTTGCCAACCTCTTCTCTGCAGAACTACCAATCCTTCAGCTTTAACTGACAATTCATTAGGTAACTTTGGTTATATTTATTAAATTAATTATAAATCATGGTTCCAAATTAATAGTCAGTTACCTTAATGAGACAAACTTAATAAATTGACTATCATTTTTCCTTTTATAGGTGGTTTCTCGAGGTTTAATGTAAATTAAATCCCATTACTTAATTTAAGTAAGTATTTCTGATAGCCAGTATTATTAAGTAAAACAGTGAATAGTTGTCCACTGATCATAAAGCACAACAGAATACTTATGACCATGTGATGTTTCAGTATTTCTTTTTTAATTAATCTTCAAAAAATTCTACATTTACGTTGTTTTCTTTTCAATATGGGGTGCTTTGAGTACATTTCAGTCAGTCAACTCACGTTCAATTGTTTTATTGTAGCTGCATATACATGTTATAGGTTTGGCGTCCAGGCTCCAGTCTCATCACTCCTTGCAGAAATGTTTACATGAAGGCATGGAGGAGTGATGAGCAAAACATATGAGAACACCCCCTGGAGCCTGCAGGTGGATGCTGGGGTGGAGGTGGGGATGAAAGAACACGCAGCAAATCAGTGTCTGGCAGCATAGACGTTTGCTGAGCAGAGGGAGAGATGGGTAAACTCCCAGTTTAAATACACCGCCAAATTGAGAGGTGGAGAGTGTGATTGGAGGATTGATGAGAGGAGTGTGACGTATGACATGTGAATGTGACATGTGACGTGAATAGCAGCGCTGCTCGAGTTGTCTTCCTGAACTAGCTCGCAGGCTTCGCTTCATTAATGAGGAAAAAAATATTTAAATGATTTTAGGAAATAGCTGCAATAAAACAATATGTGAAAAATTGAAGGGAGTCTGAATACTTTCCGTACCCACTGTATATGATTTATCCAGTTAAGACTTCGAGAAACAGTTAAATGATGTGCATGGGACACATGTAACACTGAACCAGGGATCCTGAGAGGCCTGAGGAGAGACTGGACTTTATTCTGTTGACCTTGACCTCACATAAACACAGCAAAGTGTATCCACTGGATTAAACAGTGTAGTCAGCATAATGAAAAGCTAAAAAATAATGTCTACATTATTTCAAGACCACAAAACTTTCGCAGAGTCGGCTGTAAAATTATCATTCTAAAAAAATTACATAATTGTTATTAACTAGTAAATGACATCATGATGAAGCAAACTTTGTTTCACAGCTGTGTCTACCTAGTCACTGTTACATCAGCTCATCATTTCTTTTCAAGTAATTTCAGTGTAACTATAATTCATCTCTCTAACATTACAGGGAACAGGAGTCAAGAACGCAATTTATACACAGTATATATGTGTGTGTGTGTGTGTGTGTATATATATATATATATATATATCTATATCTATATCTATATATATATATATATATATATACATATATAGATAGATAGATAGATAGATAGATAGATAGATAGATAGATAGATAGATAGATAGATGGATTGATAGATATAGATATATAGATATATATGACATCATTAAATGTCTGACACATGCAAGGTGTCACGGTGGTCCACAAAAGTATTTTAACACTCAGGGTCAGGTGTAAAAGAAGCTAAAATCTAAGGAGCAGACCACCATGTCCTTCTTTTACTTTCCACTTATCTGTAAAGCCACACAGGCTCTGACTATTCATTGTATCTGAACATCATACTGCTGCCAGACGGCTCACCACATTTCCCTGAAGTACCACTGTCCTAGTCATTGAAATTTTTGGTGAAGTGCAGGCCAGTTTGTCATGCTCGTACCATGATGGTTATTATCCTGTCATTACACAACAATTGAACAGGGTCATTTAGAGCTGCAGAACCACAGAGAAGGAGATGCCATCAGTGATACGCTCTGTATGCTCTCATTCATGTTCAGCTGGTTCTCATTCCTGCTCCGAGTGGGTGTGTTTTACCAGCAGAGTTTTTTTCTGAGCAATGGACCATGGCATGTGCCAAAAAGTTTACTTCGTTCCTCACCTCAATGTCAGTTTAAGGACAAACTCATGAAAGGTTATATAATTTTGTTTTACTGCATGGCCGTGAGTGATCAAAGTCCTCTTCAATAAGCCCCGTTTCAGTCATTGATGCCAACGTGACCTCACATGGTCAAAGTACCCTTCGATAAGGCCTCTTTCAGCAGAGTCATCTTTGATAACATATACATTGCGGACAATGTCAAGAGCAACATGATTTATATGACTGTTTAATTGCCTACGTGGCAGTGGCATGATTTCCCTGAACTCTGATAGCCTGTTTTATACCTACTCAGAAATTCTGTACCTCAGGGCAGAATGTCACTTTCGAACAGCTTGAACCTACATTTGATATTTATTCAACTATCTGGCTCAATATTGTTACAACAGAATAAAATTATCCCAATAATTATTCAAATAATTCTATAACAAAGGCATCATGTAGATATTTAAAAATAGGCCTTATGACTTATTCTTGGGAAACCCCAAATTATCTTATTATACCCTCAGATTGATGATTACCAACAGACACATACTGTATTAGTCATAGCCTCTGAAGGATCTGAAGAGACAAAACACACTGACACGTTTTTCTCAACTCTCATTAGTAAGTCATACAATAGAGGACTAACAGGCTCTCAGGTTCTTTGTCTATATACTGTATTAAAAAATCTTTAAACTCTGATCATCTCACACTACTGGATCATTGTTGGTAAAATGAGTTTTACAGTTACAAAACCCAAAACCAGTGAAGTTAGTACGTTGTGCAAATAGTAAATAAAAACAGAAAACAATGATTTGCATATCCCTTTCAACCTATATTCAATTGAATACACTGCAAAGACAAGATACTTAACGTTCAAACTGGTAAACTTTGTTATTTTTTGCAAATATCAGCTCATTTGGAATTTGATGCCTGCAACATGTTTCAGAAAAGCTGGCACAAGAGGCAAAAAAGACTGAGAAAGTTGAGGAATGCTCATCAAACACTTATTTGGAACATCCCACAGGTGAACAGGCTAATTGGGAACAGGTGGGTGCCATGATTGGGTATAAAAGCAGCTTCCCTGAAATGCTCAGTCATTCACAAACAAGGATGGGGCGAGGGTCATCACTTTGTGAACAAATGCGTGAGCAAATTGTCCAACAGTTTAAGAACAACATTTCTCAACCAGCTATTGCAAGGAATTTAGGGATTTCATCATCTACGGTCCGTAATATCATCAAAAGGTTCAGAGAATCTGGAAAAATTACTGCATGTAAGCGGCAAGGCTGAAAACCACCATTGAATGCCCATGACCTTCTATCCCTCAGGCGGTACTGCATCAAAAACCGGCATCACTGTGTAAAGGATATTACCACATGGGCTCAGGAACACTTCAGAAAACCACTGTCAGCAACTACAGTTCGTCGCTACATCTGTAAGTGCAAGTTTAAACTCTACTATGCAAAGCCAAAGCCATTTATCAACAACACCCAGAAACGCCGCCGGCTTCGCTGGGCCCGAGCTCATCTAAGATGGACTGATGCAAAGTGGAAAAGTGTTCTGTGGTCTGACGAGTCCACATTTCAAATTGTTTTTGGAAACTGTGGTCGTTGTGTCTTCCGGACCAAAGAGGAAAAGAACCATCCGGACTGTTATAGGTGCAAAGTTCAAAAGCCAGCATCTGTGATGGTATTGGGGTGTATTAGTGCCCAAGGCATGGGTAACTTACACATCTGTGAAGGCACCATTAATGCTGAAAGGTACATACAGGTTTTGGAGCAACATATGTTGCCATCCAAGCAACCTCTTTTTCATGGACGCCCCTGCTTATTTCAGCAAGACAATGCCAAGCCACATTCTGCACGTGTTACAACAGTGTGGCTTCATAGTAAAAGAGTGCGGGTACTAGACTGGCCTGCCTGTAGTCCAGACCTGTCCCCCATTGAAAATGTGTGGTGCATTATGAAGCGTAAAATACAACAACAGAGACCCCGGACTGTTGAACAACTTAAGCTGTACGTCAAGCAAGAATGGGAAAGAATTCCACCTGAAAAGCTTCAAAAATTGGTCTCCTCAGTTCCCAAACGTTTACTGAGTGTTGTTAAAAGGAAAGGCGATGTAACACAGTGGTAAAAATGCCCCTGTGACAACTTTTTTGCAATGTGTTGTTGCCATTAAATTTTAAGTTGATGATTATTTGCAAAAGAAAATAAAGTTTCTCAGTTCAAACATTAAATATCTTGTCTTTGCAGTGTATTCAATTGAATATAAGTTGAAAAGGATTTGCAAATCATTGTATTCTGTTTTTATTTACGATTTACACTACGTGCCAACTTCCAGAGGGCACATCGCTCCTTGACGTAGAAACCTCTACCCAAAGACCCTCCAAGACCCATTATTATTAACTTCCACGAGTGTACAACTCAGGAATTGGTACTGAAAGAGGCTTGGAGAAAGGGTAAAATATCAGTGGGCAACCGGGTCATTTACTTCGACCATGACTACGCCGCTGAGATTGTCAAGAAGCGCAAGGAATATAACCCAATTAAGAGAGTTCTAAAGGAGAAGGGAATACGCTTCCAAACCCCCTATACCAACATGAGAATCCACTGGGACACCGGAGTGAGGACATACAACAGCGCAGATGCATCATGGCAAGAGTTACACAGTGGACCCGCCGCAGGTGTGTGAAAGAGAGACTGCGCTGGATTCACACCTGTCGGAGCTTCTTGGTTGGGAGCGGAGAGCAGACCGCCGGGAGAAAGACAGCTCCACTTCACAGAGAGCGAGGGAGAAACTGCGGGAGTTTCAGAGGGATAACACAGCGGAGAACGCCTGAGGTCTTCTATTTATTTTTTTATTTTTTTGGCTACACGCTACTCTCACAGCTGGTTGGTAATTTTCATCATTTGACTCTGCATTTTGGGAGGAAAAATGGCTCTTATGATTTCCATTTATTGTCAAAATGTTTATTTTTGGCCTAAAAAAACTTCATTATTGTCGGGTAAAGTGGTCTCATCCACTGTGAGACTTTGGTTGGACTTATAGGATGGGGACAGTTCTTTTGCAAGAATTTATAACCATCTCTCTCACTGGGCCCTCTCTATACGAGAGGCTTAACCCTCGACCCTCCAACTGGGTCATTCAGGGGGAGACAGTTCCCCCCTCTTCTTGGAAGCCCATGTTCTCTTACTTCCTTTTCTGTAAAATAGTTGTTGTTATTATTGTTCCGTGTTTTCTCTTGGGGGAGATTATTGCCACTTGTGATGCTCATGTCAAGGCTCGATAGTTTAAAGATCACATCTTTGAATGTTAATGGCCTTAGAAATCCGATTAAGAGAAGCAAAGTGTTGACAAGGTTAAAAAAAGATAATTCCCATGTTGTAATGCTTCAAGAAACGCACATGTCTAATGAAGAACACAATAAGTTGAAAAGGTTTGGGTATTCAGATTCCTTTTTCAGTGCATGCAAAAATAGTAGGAAAAGAGGAGTGGCTATTATGATGTCTAATACTCTGAATATCAGCTTTATTAAATCAGAAGGAGACAAAGATGGCAGATACATTTTAGTTAAGGGAAAACTTGAGAACATATTGGTCACATTTGCTTGTGTCTTTATACCTCCAGAAAGTGCTAAAAAAATCTTTACTCAGCTCTTTGATAAAATTGTCACTTTCTGTGAGGGTATATTAATCTGTGCCGGTGATTGGAACACAATCCTGAATTACTCATTAGACACAACCAGTAAAAAACAACACAAACAGCACATGTCAAAAAACCTCAACATCTTAATCAAGGAGTCTGGTAAGTTTGACGTCTGGAGGGATTTCCATGCTTCCGAGAAAGATTTTACCCATTTTCCAGCTACACACCAGATTCACTCAAGAATAGATTTCTTTCTTATGAATACTGTAGATAGACATCGGCTGAAAGATTGCTCAATAGGAACCTCGGATGTTTCAGACCATAACGCAATCTACTTAACTATACAATTAAACGACAGACATAAAAGCACATTATGGAGAATGAATATTGGGATTCTAAATAACACAACAACTGTTAAGGATATAAAAAGAGAAATTAAAGACTGTGTTGAAAATAACAAAAATAGTGAAGTAGAACCAACAATAATGTGGGATACGATTAAAGAAATTATGAGAGGGAATTTGATTTCTAGGACAGCTTACGTGAATAAAGTGAAGAGGCTAAGCTATGAAAAACTACAGGAAGATTTGAAAAAGTTAGAGAAACAGTCACAAACAAATCATGATGCAACATTGTCGAACCAGTAAAAAGAAATCAGGAAACAAATAGATGCAATTCTGACGGATGAACTTGAGGAGAAAATAAGATTCACAAAACAAACCTTTTATGAATCTGGCCCTAAAGCAACAAAGATCCTGGCACGACGCCTCAAAAATCAACAAATTAAAAGCTGTATATCTAAGATTAGGGACCCACTGAACAACATCACAACTTCTAAACCTCAGGAAATTGAAAATTGCTTCAAAAAATATGATATGACATTATATTCAGAACCAGATCCCCTGGATGATGAGATGATTAAAAAATATTTATTTCCACTGGATCTTCCCTCCATAAGCAAGGAACAAAATGAATCATTATCCACCCCAATTACAAGGAAAGAACTAGACAAAGCTATTAGCAATTTGAAAAATAATAAATGCCCAGGAAGCGACGGCTTCCCAAACGAGTGGTACAGGATCTTTGGGGAAGACCTTGCACCCACACTACTTATTTCTTTGAATTGGACTCTTAAATATGGTAAAATACCCCCTTCATGGAAGGAAGCGGTGATTTCCGTAATACCTAAGGAAGGCAAAGACAAAAAGCTGTGTGAATCTTACAGACCGATTTCCAGATTAAATGTAGATTACAAAATATTCACATCTATTATCACTACAAGGCTTGAACATCTTCTTCTTTACCTAATAGATGAAGATCAAACTGGATTTATAAAGGGCAGACAAACACAAGACAACATCGGACGCACATTACATATCATAGAACATATAAATAAAAGACATCTTAGTACAGCCTGGATTAGTCTCGATGCCGAGAAGGCATTCGATAGAGTTAGCTGGTCTTTTCTCTATAACGTTCTAGAGAGATTTGGCTTCAATGACCAATTTATTAGATGCATAAAAGCTCTCTATAGTAGCCCTACTGCCAGGCTGAGGATCAATGGCTCTCTGACAGACAACTTTAATCTTAACAGAGGTACAAGACAGGGATGCTGCCTCAGCCCCTCCCTCTTGGCAATATTTATTGAGCCACTTGCTTAGAATATTAGAGAAAATGATGATCTGGAGGGGATTAACATAGCGTTAGAGGAACATCAAATAAGCCTGTTTGCTGATGATATCATCATTTATCTTAAAAACCCAAATGTAACAATGCCCAGACTTCTATCCACCTTGGAATACTATGGCATGATGTCTGGATACAAACTAAACATAAAAAAACACAGGTACTTTGCTTAAATTACTTTCCAAGTAATAAAATAAGGAACAAGTATAAGCTAAAATGGGACTCCAAAAGGTTAAAGTATCTAGGTGTAATAATTACACAGAACTTAGATGACCTGTTCAAATTCAATTACCATACTCTGATGGATAAAATTCAGAAAGATATAACAAGTTGGTCAACATTAATTTTAGATTTCAGTGCAAGGATAGAGGTGATAAAAATGAATATACTGCCAAGGCTGTTATATGTTTTCCTTTTGCTGCCCATTAGGATCCCAGAATCCCAGTTCTCTTCATGGAATAAATTAATATCCAGATTTATTTGGGCAGGCACAAAACCAAGAATAAAACTCAGAACTCTCCAACCAGAAAAAAAGCAAGGAGGTCTTGCCCTGCCTGACTTAAGACAGTACTACTATGCAGCTCAACTGTGATACATTGTCTATTGGTGTTCCCCAGAATATCGAGCCAAGTGGAAAAATATTGAATTCAAAATAGATAAATTGCCACCTCCCGTAAGATTAGGGACCAAAGGTTGTCTAGATATAAAGGAAAATAATACGATTTTGAGAACCACTTTGAAAACATGGTTTGAGATTGTTAAGAAAAACAAAATGCAAAATGACAGTAAATTATTAATATGGCCTTCTTATTCCTCTGACTTTGGCCCCAGTGTAATAGATGACACGTTTATAAGATGGACAGAGAGGGGCATAACAGCAATATGTACACTTGTTGTAGGGAAAACATTTAAGAACTTTGATAAACTCAAACGGGAATTTAAACTTGAAAACGGAGACCTGTATCGTTATCTACAGCTACGTAACTTCTATGACAAGGAAGTGAAGAGGCACTTATCAGCGGATATTAATGAATTGATTGTATTTTTGACGGGTGCCTATAAAAGTACCCCCTCAAAGATAGTATCAAAACTGTATAGCAGTCTCCAAAAATGCAATGGGAGAAACTCATTATATATCAAATCAAAATGGGAACAAGAACTCAATGTCATATTGTCAGAGAATGATTGGCTTTCCATGTGCAGCACACAACAGTCCTCCACTAGCTCTCGAGGATGGCGAGAATTTGGATGGAAGAATCTCATACGCTTTTTTATCACTCCACACATTAAGACTAAACAAACAACAACAACAGAAATGTTGGAGAGGGTGTGATCATGTAATAGCCAATCATTCTCATATCTTTTGGACTTGTGCACAAATACAATTGTTCTGGAATAAGGTGACCAAAACAATGGAGGAAATTTTAAATCTAAGAGTGCCCAAAGACCCACGGTCTGTATATCTGGGACTTATTCCTGTGGAAGTGATTGAAAGCAGAGATGTCTACCTATTTAAAATATTGTGTATTGCTGCTAAAAAGGCCTTGACAAGAAACTGGTTGAGAAGTGAACCTCCAGAGCCGAGACAATGGCTGGACATTGTTGAAGAAATATATGCCATGGAAAAAATGACTTTTCGTCTGAGAATTCAAGAAGGACAATTTGTTCTTAAGTGTCAAAAATGGACCTCATTTAAAATTAAATCACAGCCACACCCATAAGATGGAAGAAACGATATGTTATTTATTGTTACTCTTATTCTTAAATTTCACTTGTGTGTATGATATTTGAAAAAGGCAAAATAAAAAATAATAAAAAAAACAAGCTAAATGAACTAGAAAGAAAACATAAATCAGACTTGGCAGAGGATACATTAAGAGAAATAACAAACATGAGGAATGAAATTAATAGTCTGACCACACAAGAAATCAAGAAAAACTTAATGTTTCTGAAACAGAGACACTATGAAAGTGGTTCTAAATCCATGAAAGTATTGGCATGGAAATTAAAAAAAAAAAGATAGCGGAAAATACAATTCACAAAATAAGGGACCCAAGAACAAAAGTGATTAAAAATAAACTATATGACATGTTGGAAGCATTTGAAGTGTTTTATAGAACTCTATATTCAGAAGTCCCTAGTAACCCAAATTGACAACTTCTTGAATTCCTTAGGCCTACCCACTTTAGATGAAAAACAAAATGAAATGATGACTGCGAACATAATGGAAGAAGAATTAAAAGCTGCAATTAGTAGGCTTAGACCGAACAAGTCACCAGGATCTGACGGTTACACATCAGAGTGATATAAGGAATTTAAAAAGATTTAATACCTGTTTTACTTCCTACACTGAATTGTGCCTTTTTGATTCGGTCAACAGGGATTTCCTTTATAGAGTATTATACAGATTTGGCTTCAATGATACAATTATCAAAAGTATACAGGCACTATACGATAACCCTACTGCTAGGGTCAAGGTAAACGGATATTTATCAAATAATTTTACTTTAGAAAGAGGCTGCAGACAGGGATGTGCTTGGTCGCCACTACTTTTCACATTAATTTTGGAACCTTTAGCTCAATACATTAGACAAAATGGAGATATTAAAGGAATCCCTATTAAAGAAACTGAATATAAATTGGCCTGCTATGGATGACATATTGGTCTATCTTGGGGACCCAACATACTCTCTACCTAAACTGATGCAATTATTCGAGCAATGCAGTCAATTATCAGGGTATAAAATTAATGTAAGTAAAACTCAACTACTCTCATATAATTATAGCCCCCCTGGAGAAATTAAAAGCAATTATCCCCTGGCGTGGCAAACAGAGTCCTTCAGATACTTAGGTATCATTCTACCAAAAGATCTTACAAAATTATCAGAACACAATTACTTACCTATACATAAAAAAATAAAGGATGACATAGCAAAATGGAACTTAATTTCTTTTTTTAGCCTCAGCTCAAGAATTGACTTCATTAAAATGAACATATTACTAAGGTTGTTATATCAATCAATCAATCAATCTTTATTTGTATAGCGCCAATTCATAACAAGTGTTATCTCAAGACACTTTACAATAGAGCATAAAGCTCTTCATTTTATCGATACACATATAACGTAAAATATAAGGTAGAGAGAGTGTCAGACTCCCGAACTGGTGTCGGTAAATTGTTCCAGAGAAGAGGAGCCTGATAACTGAAGGCTCTACCTTCCATACTACTTTTGGAGATTGATGGTACCACAAGTAGGCCAGCATTTTGGGAGCGCAATGTTCTAGAGGGGTTGTACGGCACTACAAGCTCTTTAAGATAGACTGGTGCCTGTCCACTGAGAGCTTTATAGGTGAGGAGAAGAATCTTGAATTCTATTCTATATTTAATGGGAAGCCAATGCAGAGAAGCTAATACAGGAGTAATGTGGTCTCTTCTCCTCGTTCTAGTCAATACATGTGCTGCAGCATTTTGGACCAGCTGAAGTGTCTTAAGCGACTTGCTGGGACAGCCTGAAAGCAGAGAGTTACAATAGCCCAGTCTAGAGGTAACAAAAGCATGGACCAGCTTTTCGGCATCGCTCTGGGACAGGATAGGCCTGATTTTAGCGATGCTACGAAGATGAAGATGAAGATGAAAAAAGATGAAAAAAGGCTGTTTTTGAAATTTACTTTATGTGAGAGTTAAAGGATAAATCCTGATCAAATAGAACTCCTAGATTTCTAACAGTTGCGCTTGGTGCCAGACTAATGCCATCTATGGCAGTTAAATCACTAGAAAAGGATTCTCTAAGGTGTCGAGGGCCCAGCACAATAATCTCTGTCTTGTCTGAGTTAAGAAGAAGAAAATTTCTGGCCATCCAGGTTCTGATGTCCTTTAAACAGGCATCTAGTTTATCTAAGTGGTTTGTCTCACCTGGCTTCAGTGATACATAAAGCTGTGTATCATCAGCGTAGCAGTGAAAATTAACAGAGTATTTCCTCATGATATCACCAAGGGGAAGCATGTATATAGAGAAAAGAATTGGACCTAGCACCGAACCTTGAGGAACCCTGTAGCTTACTTTAGTGTACACAGAAGATTTGTTGTTCACGTGTACAAACTGATATCTATTAGAACCTACTTTTGATGCACTATTGACGACTTTGGAAAGGAAAGGCAGATGTTACAAGTTCATAAATAATTTACATATTTACATTTTTAAAGATCTCATATTATGCTCTTTTTCTGCAGTGTAATATGGATCTTTGATGTCTTCATGAAGCCTTAGTAGCATGCTTTTGGTCAAAAAACTCAATAAAACAAGCACAGCACCATTGTCTCCAGGCTCTCTCTCCTCTTGCCTGCAGAACACTCGGATTTTGTGGGCGTAACTATATGTTATTGAGCCCCCGCTGAAACTGCCCCGCACTTCCGTGTCGGCGCAGTCGGCGCATGCACGTGACCATGTCAACAGAGCTCTGTGTTAGCATCTGTGTTGCTACATGAGGACCGCAGCACTGAATGCTTTAACCGAGTCAGAACCCGAAAATAAAAGGAACCAGGAGAGAGTCGAGGACCAAGGATAAACCGGGATATTTCTCAGTGGTCTGTATATAAAGTTTGTTTCTTCAGTGCTATTATATTGACGAATTAAAGTTATTCTGCCGTTCCTCTCCCCCTCCCCCGTTGTTGTCGATGTTAGCGTGTCTGCTAGCAGACGTGCAGTGCTTAGACTGGCGTTAAAGGAAAAGTTTGGCTCCTGCAGCTTTTACATTGTTTATAGAATGAAGAACAACAATATACTCACCCAGAAGGCTTTCCTGATGCAAACGGTGCTTCAGGAGATATTTAGATCCAAAATCGAGCGGCGTACACCGATATAATGGTAGCCCGTAGGGCATAGATCGCCACTCCTAAAAACTGCATTAATCGTCCAAAAACTCATTAATTTCACCAATATTCCATCATGATTCGTTCCGGATGGTCCGCCATTGCAGTCTGTGTCACTCCACACAGCGCTGTGTGGCTGTGCTGACCTCTGAACTGAAGAGTTTGTTTACGTGCCCTTCGCGCATGCGCAGTACTCTCTGGAGCATTGCAATCGCTTCGTCCTTTCTATGAGCTCCTTATCTGTATACTCTGGCTCGAAATTTTAAGGACGTCCATCATATTCAAAGTTCTCCTCCACAACATCTTCATCCGATAGATATTCGTCCATTTTGCACAAAACTGGAAGAAGAAAGTCGACTTGTAGCTGCCGGTCTTCCCCTGAAACAATGAGCCGCACTGCACATGCGAAGGGCACGTAAACAAACTCATCAGTTCAGAGGTTAGTACAGTCACACAGCGCTGTGTGGAGTGACACAGACTGCAATGGCGGACCATCCGGAACGAATCATGATGGAATATTTTTTGAAATTAATGAGTTTTTGGACGATTAATGCAGTCTTTAGGAGCGGCGATCTATGCCCTACAGGCTACCATTATATCGGTGTCCGCTGCTCGATTTTGGATCTAAATATCTTCCGAAGCACTGTTTGGATCAGGAAAGCCTTCTGGGTGAGTATATTGTTGTTCTTCATTCTATAAACAATGTAAAAGCTGCAGGAACCGAACTTTTCCTTTAAATAGAGTCTAGTAAGGGGTAGAGTGAGCAGGTTACTGCAGAGACGTGAATTAACTAAAACCCCGATGTGAATTAACTTTCACTTCTAAGTAACACTGAAGGGGCCGTTGCTACTGATAGTGAAATAAGACAGAGAGAGGGGGTCTTCTCTATTGTTGTGATGTGTAAATAATGTCTGGGCTCTTCAGGGCCGATCAGAGCAACAGCCTGTTTTACAGAAATAACATTAGTAATGTGACTGACCCATCAGAATACAGCATTTAATAGAGCCATAGCCTTTAGTGACAGTACCAGTAACTGAGAACGTTTATTAGCTGTAACTCTAAGCAGCCAGCAGTTTTCTGTGAACCTTATTTTAAAAGGTTATTTTCTTTTCTATATGCCACACAGTAGCTGTCTTAAAAACCTCTTCACTTGCATTATTGTATGTTATGACAGCTCTGTGGATATTCTTAAACAATAACAGAACATGATTATGTAGAACATTTCCTTTATATAAAAATTCTACTGAACATCCTGTTTTCACTCTTCTCCTACATAGGTGCTCCTGTGGCAATTGTGTGAAAATTCCTACAGCCTGAAAATGTCTGTTGCATGGACATACCAAAGGTATTGTGAAAAATTAGTGCTTAATAACAATTATTACATAACCTTTCCTGTACTATGTCACTGACTTACCTGTTTTAATTAAGTAGGTCAGAGGAAAATTGCAGGAACTCCCAGTCCAACCATCCTGGACTCTGACCTCTGTGCTTGAGTGTGTTTTTCACTACAACATGCATTCTATATTTATAGAGCAGACTATGAGCCTTTACATCTAAGAGAAGTAATGCATAAGCATTTTGATATAAACACTTCCATGACTGTTGAACAAAAATAGTAAAGATTAAAAGAACTCTTTCCTCCATCTTATTCTTTTTCTTTCTTGTTATTTACTTATTAACATTACATGTAACATATGGAAAACTGAAAACACACAAAACAGTTCATGTAGACTTTTTCTTGTGAAATATATTTCGACATATAAAAACAACAAATGTACAGGCTGGTACTGTAGACATTTTTACATAAAGGAGGTAAAAAAGACATGAAAAAAGAAAAGGAATTTTTAAACACAAACCATAGCCATATTGATAAAAATATGAAAAACACCTATGACAGTAATTTTCATTTCTGACATAATCTTATCATGTCCAACCCTTACAGATGCCTGGCCTACAGAGTCTTTGTGAGCTGGTGCTGCCTGTGTTGTACTGCAGAGTTTCCTGATGCAGAAGACCAGTATGTGGGGTTCAGTGCTTCCTGGTATTTGTAAAAGGAGCATATTGTCTGGTATTTTCTGCAGCTCCTTCAGGTGTGGGGCATGGTCCTGGAAACCTTCTCAAAGACAAGGTCCAACAGTGTATCTGCATGATCTGAAATACAAGACACAAAAATATATGTTTACAAGAAATGAAACAAAACACCTCACTGCAGTGTTGTAATTTTTTTTCATAGTCTTTTATTGACACAATATCCTTAAAGGAACACTCCGACTATTTTGGACCCACGCCCTTTCCCTATCATTGACAGAGTGAGACAAGCTCAAAAATACCTTTTTTGTGTCTCTGCGTCCAGTGGCTGGCTCCCAGCTGTTAGCTCCGTAGGTAGCTTAGCTCAATCGCTGGAAGTCAATAGGAGTCAAAGCCGGACTGACGAAAGTGGATAAAATACTCCTTGCAGTGGTCCAGGGGATGGCTTATTAGCACGTGAAGTAAATCTGAATGGTTATAAAACATTTTAAAAGACGTGTTTTCTTTTATAAATCCGTTAAAATAACGTTTTGATACGCACACAGACCTGCGCATGCGCAGTGCTCAATCCGGCTGCCACTTCCGGTCTGCGGAGCGGAACGCGCATTTGCAGATCTGCGTGTGTATCAAAACGTCATTTTAACGGATTGAAAAAGAGAACACGTCTTTTAAAATGTTTTATAACCATTCGGATTTACTTCACGTGCTAATAAGCCATCCCCTGGACCACTGCAAGGAGTATTTTGTCCACTTTCGTCAGTCCGGCTGCCACTTCCGGTCCGCGGAGCACTGCGCATGCACAGGTCTGTGTTTATCTAAACGTTATTTTAATGGATTTAAGAAAGAAAACATGTCTTTTAAAATGTTTTATAGCCATTCGGATTTACTTTAGGTGCTAATACGCCCTCCACAGGACCACTGCAAGGAGTATTTTGTCCACTTTCGTCAGTCCGGCTTTGACTCCTATTGACTTCCAGCGATTGAGCTAAGCTACCTACAGAGCTAACAGCTGGGAGCCAGCCACTGGACGCAGAGACACAAAAAAGGTATTTTTGAGCTTGTCTCACTCTGTCAATGATAGGGAAAGGGCGTGGGTCCAAAATAGTCGGAGTGTTCCTTTAAGAAGAAGAAAATTTCTGGCCATCCAGGTTCTGATGTCCTTTAAACAGGCATCTAGTTTATCTAAGTGGTTTGTCTCACCTGGCTTCAGTGATACATAAAGCTGTGTATCATCAGCGTAGCAGTGAAAATTAACAGAGTATTTCCTCATGATATCACCAAGGGGAAGCATGTATATAGAGAAAAGAATTGGACCTAGCACCGAACCTTGAGGAACCCTGTAGCTTACTTTAGTGTACACAGAAGATTTGTTGTTCACGTGTACAAACTGATATCTATTAGATAAGTAGGACTTAAACCAATTTAAGGCAGTCCCTGTAATCCCAAGTAACATCTCTAATCTCTGTGTAAGAACATCATGGTCAATGGTGTCAAAAGCAGCACTTAGATCTAACAAAACAAGAATAGAGAGAAGTCCTTCGTCTAGATCATTGGTTACTTTAACTAGAGCAGTCTCTGTGCTGTGATGAGCTCTAAATCCTGACTGAAAGTCCTCAAGCAGGCTATTGTCTTGAAGGAAGTCACCTAGCTGATCAGCTACTACTTTCTCCAGGATCTTTGAGGCAAATGGAAGGTTAGAAATAGGCCTGTAGTTAGCTAATGTTCCTGAATCGAGGTTAGGTTTTTTAAGGAGGGGTTTGATTACTGCTGTTTTAAAAGACTGTGGTACGTAGCCTGTTGATAGAGATATATTTACTGTCTCCAGCAACAATGGACAAACTAGAGGAAAGACCTCCTTGAACAGTTTAGTTGGGATCGGGTCTAAAAGGCAGGTTGATGATTTAGAGAAGGAGACGAGAGAATTTAGCTCCTGAAGGCTAATCGCAGAGAAACTGTCTAACTCAGGTCTAACTACTACTACATTTAAAGGTATGGCAGGTTCAGCTGGAGATGAAGAGTTGCTAATTTTATCTCTAATTTTCAGAATTTTATCATTGAAAAAGTTCATAAAGTCCTCACAGCTCAGGGCTAGAGGAATCACAGGCTCAATAGAGCTCTGACTCTGTGTCAGCCTGGCTACAGTGCTGAAGAGGTATCTGGGGTTGTTTCTATTTTCTTCAATTAGTGAGGAGTAGTAGGCAGCTCGAGCACGTTTTAAGGCTCTCATGTAGTTATGATGACTCTCTCGCCAAAGTATATGTGACTCTTCCCTTTTATCAGAGCGCCACATTCTCTCTAATTTACGGGTTGTTTAAGTGTACGAGTTTCTGAGTTAAACCAAGGGGCTGTCCTCTGACGTTTAATTCTTTTTTGTCTCAGTGGGGCAATTGAGTCCAAAGTGGATCTTAGTAGGCTGGCTGAGTCATCAACAAGCTGATCTGAGTGGGGCAAAAGCTAATATCACAGTTATCGGTTTGCCAATTTATTGAGCTTAGGGCGGTAGGAATGGTGTCTTTGAATTTAGCCACAGCACCACTGGACAGATTTCTACTGCTCACAATTTTGCTGCAAAACACAGAATCTTCCAGGAGGATGCTAAAAGTTACTAAGAAGTGGTCGGATAAAAATGGATTTTCAGGAAAAACTTTCAGTTCATTAATATCAAAGCCATACGCTAAAACCAAATCAAGAGTGTGATTGAAATGATGGGTAGCTTCACTAACAGACTGAGTAAAGCCAACTGAGTTTATTAATGACATAAAAGCTGAGCTGAGACTATCACTCTCTTTGTCGACATGGATATTAAAATCAACTACATTGATTATTTTATCAGAGCTAAGGACCAAGTTTGATATGTACTCAGAGAATTGTGATAAAAATTCAGAGTATGGGCCTGGAGGACAGTAAATTATCACAAATAGGACCGTCTGACCGGTTTTTGAATCAGTATGAGATAAATTCAGAGTAAGGCTTTCAAAAGAAGTATATTTAGCCTTTGGTCTGTGATTGATTTGGAGACAGGAATAATAAATAGCTGCTACACCACCACCACGGCCTGTGTTGCGTGGTATATGAATATTTGAGTGACTGGGGGGAGTGGACTCATTTAAACTGACATATTCTTCATCACATAGCCATGTTTCAGTGAGACAGAATAAATCAGTCTGATTTTCTGATATAAGGTCGTTCACCAGTAAGGATTTGGACCTCAGTGATCTAATATTTAAGAGACCACATCTGATTCTCTGATGTTTTAAAGCCACTACATTTGAAGGTTTTATTTTAATCAGATTTCTATGGTTGACACCTCTTTTATTTGTTTTTGGATTAATATCGAAGTGAACTTTGGGTCGGGGGACTGACACAGTCTCTATGGAGTAATATTCCTCACTATTACAAAAGCCATAGCAGTTACCATAGTGATGAACACAGCTGTCATAACAGTAATGGCAGGAAAACTGTCCTAGAGCAAGCGCAGAGGAGCGTGGAGGACTGCAGCTCTGCGACATGGTCTCATCTCTGAGAGGTCATAAGTGCCCACATCATTTGCTGTTTACTAACCTATTTACAAAATAGTCGGCAAACCAAGTGACAGCTTGTTTAGAAATTCCAATCTTAAAGAGAATTTTTAACAGCAGATTGTGATCCACAGTGTCAAATGCCTTTGATAGGTCAAGAAACAGTGCAACACAAAACCTTTTTGAGTCCAAGGCCTCAAACACGTCATTAAAAACTTTAAGGGCAGCACAAACAATGGAGAGACAGGGTTGAGGTTTTTGCTGGGGCTTACATCTAGACAGGGAAATATGCAAAACTACGGTGGCCCTGAAGTGCAAAATGCAACCGCAGAAACAAAACACACACACAAAAAAAAAAACACACACAAAAAAGAATAATAACACAAAAAGAAAACGAAAGCAAAAAAGAAAGGAAACACAAAAAAGAAAACACACACAAAAAAGAAAACAAACACAAAAAGAAAGCAAACAAAAAAGAAAACGAACACAAGAAAGCAAACAAAAAAGAAAACGAACACAAAAAAGAAAACAAACACAAAAAGAAAGCAAAAACAAAAAAGAAAACAAACACAGAAAAGAAAACACACAAGAAAGAAAAAAAACAAAAAAGGAAGCAAACAAAAAAGAAAACAAACACAAAAAAGAAAACAAAAAAGAAAAACACAAAAAAGAAAGCAAACACAAAGGAAAACGAACACAAAAAAAGAAAACAAACACAAAAAAGAAAGCAAACACAAAAAGAAAAACAAACACAAAAAAAACACACACAAGAAAGAAAACACACACAAAAAAAGAAATCCCAAAATGGAAGTGTTACCTCACACTCCACATCAGGTGGTGGCGGTAATGCACCAATTCATTGCTTGCCAACCGCCAAGAAAACCCACAAAAGAAGAAGAAGAGGAAGGAAGTGACGAGTTCTGCCATCCAATCAGCAGAGATTATATGCGTAGATGCCTCATGAGGTGCTTTAGCATGTAGCAGCGTTGCCGCCATATTGGATGGGTCTCTTCACTCCAGTTGAGCACCATAAACAAGTGGAGTGAATGCATTTATGCTCGTATTTTATGCAGCATAAAGTGGGAGTAAACGGCGCAATATTGAAAGCAGATGACTTGTTTTTGTTTGATTCCAACACACAGCTGAGTAATAACGTATTTAAGGTTTAAATACGTAAAAATACGTTTTTACGTTTAAATACGTAAAAACGTATTTAAGGTTGAATACGCATGTCAACCTGATATAAGATGTGTGGTTTGTGTGTGAGCACACGTACATGTGCCTGTGCCTGAAATAGTTACATTGAATATTCTCACAGCACATACAAACAAAAATATGAAAATAATAATAATAATAATAATAATAATAATAATAATAATAATAATAACAATAATAATAATAAAAATAACAATACTGTTGTTGTTACTGCTATACCATTACTATATTACCATTATTACTTTATCATCAGACTAACTCATTTATTTCCTTGATCCTTTTCTTATATTATTGTAATTAATTATTTATATTATTATTATTATTATTAAGCTTTAAGCTTCTCTCCAT